>OY743225.1:43806154-43921154 GCA_963555765.1 Orthonevra nobilis
CTGCTGGACTATAGCCCGTGGTTTCAAAATGCACTTTTTTCCGGAATTCGCAAATTACGATTTCTATGATATTGAGTCACGAGCAACGCGAAATGAACACAAATTTGAAAATTTAGCTCTGAGAACCTTTTATTGACAAAAATACAGAAATATGAAATCCGAGGCTTTTTTGCTTAATTCTGCTGGACTATAGCCCGTGGTTTCAAAATGCACTTTTTTCCGAAATTCGCAAATTACGATTTCTATGATTTTGACAGTCACAAGCATCTCTAACTGAACATAGATTTGAAAATTTAGCTCTGAGAACCTTTTATTGACAAAAATACAGAAATATGAAATCCGAGGCTTTTTTGCTTAATTCTTCTGGACTATAGCCCATGGTTTCAAAATGGACGTTTTTCCGGAATACGTAAATTACGATTTCTATGACCCTGATAATGACAAGCATCGCTAACTGAACACAAATTTGAAAATTTAGCTCTGAGAACCTTTTATTGACAAAAATACAGAAATATGAAATCCGAGGCTTTTTTGCTTAATTCTGCTGGACTATAGCCCGTGGTTTCAAAATGCACTTTTTTCCGGAATTCGCAAATTACGATTTCTATGATTTTGACAGTCACGAGCAACGCGAAATGAACACAAATTTGAAAATTTAGCTCTGAGAACCTTTTATTGACAAAAATACAGAAATATGAAATCCGAGGCTTTTTTGCTTAATTCTGCTGGACTATAGCCCGTGGTTTCAAAATGCACTTTTTTCCGGAATTCGCAAATTACGATTTCTATGATATTGAGTCACGAGCAACGCGAAATGAACACAAATTTGAAAATTTAGCTCTGAGAACCTTTTATTGACAAAAATACAGAAATATGAAATCCGAGGCTTTTTTGCTTAATTCTGCTGGACTATAGCCCGTGGTTTCAAAATGCACTTTTTTCCGAAATTCGCAAATTACGATTTCTATGATTTTGACAGTCACAAGCATCTCTAACTGAACATAGATTTGAAAATTTAGCTCTGAGAACCTTTTATTGACAAAAATACAGAAATATGAAATCCGAGGCTTTTTTGCTTAATTCTTCTGGACTATAGCCCATGGTTTCAAAATGGACGTTTTTCCGGAATACGTAAATTACGATTTCTATGACCCTGATAATGACAAGCATCGCTAACTGAACACAAATTTGAAAATTTAGCTCTGAGAACCTTTTATTGACAAAAATACAGAAATATGAAATCCGAGGCTTTTTTGCTTAATTCTGCTGGACTATAGCATGTGGTTTCAAAATGCACTTTTTTCCGGAATTCGCAAATTACGATTTCTATGATATTGACAGTCACGAGCAACGCGAAATGAACACAAATTTGAAAATTTAGCTCTGAGAACCTTTTATTGACAAAAATACAGAAATATGAAATCCGAGGCTTTTTTGCTTAATTCTGCTGGACTATAGCCCGTGGTTTCAAAATGCACTTTTTTCCGGAATTCGCAAATTACGATTTCTATGATATTGAGTCACGAGCAACGCGAAATGAACACAAATTTGAAAATTTAGCTCTGAGAACCTTTTATTGACAAAAATACAGAAATATGAAATCCGAGGCTTTTTTGCTTAATTCTGCTGGACTATAGCCCGTGGTTTCAAAATGCACTTTTTTCCGAAATTCGCAAATTACGATTTCTATGATTTTGACAGTCACAAGCATCTCTAACTGAACGTAGATTTGAAAATTTAGCTCTGAGAACCTTTTATTGACAAAAATACAGAAATATGAAATCCGAGGCTTTTTTGCTTAATTCAGCTGGACTATAGCCCGTGGTTTCAAAATGCACTTTTTTCCGGAATTCGCAAATTACGATTTCTATGATATTGACAGTCACGAGCAACGCGAAATGAACACAAATTTGAAAATTTAGCTCTGAGAACCTTTTATTGACAAAAATACAGAAATATGAAATCCGAGGCTTTTTTGCTTAATTCAGCTGGACTATAGCCCGTGGTTTCAAAATGCACTTTTTTCCGAAATTCGCAAATTACGATTTCTATGAAATTGACAGTCACAAGCATCTCTAACTGAACATAGATTTGAAAATTTAGCTCTGAGAACCTTTTATTGACAAAAATACAGAAATATGAAATCCGAGGCTTTTTTGCTTAATTCTGCTGGACTATAGCCCTTGGTTTCAAAATGCACTTTTTTCTCAAATTCGCAAATTACGATTTCTATGATATTGACAGTCACAAGCATCGTGAACTGAACACAAATTTTTAAAAATTATCTCTGAGCACCTTTTATTAACAAAAATACAGAAATATGAAATCCAAGGCTTTTTTGCTTAATTCTGCTGGACTATAGCCCATGGTTTCAAGATTCACTTTTTTCCGGAATTCGCAAATTACGATTTCTATGATATTGACAGTCACGAGCAACGCGAAATGAACACAAATTTGAAAATTTAGCTCTGAGAACCTTTTATTGACAAAAATACAGAAATATGAAATCCGAGGCTTTTTTGCTTAATTCTGCTGGACTATAGCCCTTGGTTTCAAAATGCACTTTTTTCCGAAATTCGCAAATTACGATTTCTATGAAATTGACAGTCACAAGCATCTCTAACTGAACATAGATTTGAAAATTTAGCTCTGAGAACCTTTTATTGACAAAAATACAGAAATATGAAATCCGAGGCTTTTTTGCTTAATTCTGCTGGACTATAGCCCTTGGTTTCAAAATGCACTTTTTTCTCAAATTCGCAAATTACGATTTCTATGATATTGACAGTCACAAGCATCGTGAACTGAACACAAATTTTTAAAAATTATCTCTGAGCACCTTTTATTAACAAAAATACAGAAATATGAAATCCAAGGCTTTTTTGCTTAATTCTGCTGGACTATAGCCCATGGTTTCAAGATTCACTTTTTTCCGGAATTCGCAAATTACGATTTCTATGATATTGACAGTCACGAGCAACGCGAAATGAACACAAATTTGAAAATTTAGCTCTGAGAACCTTTTATTGACAAAAATACAGAAATATGAAATCCGAGGCTTTTTTGCTTAATTCTGCTGGACTATAGCCCGTGGTTTCAAAATGCACTTTTTTCCGGAATTCGCAAATTACGATTTCTATGATATTGAGTCACGAGCAACGCGAAATGAACACAAATTTGAAAATTTAGCTCTGAGAACCTTTTATTGACAAAAATACAGAAATATGAAATCCGAGGCTTTTTTGCTTAATTCTGCTGGACTATAGCATGTGGTTTCAAAATGCACTTTTTTCCGGAATTCGCAAATTACGATTTCTATGATATTGACAGTCACGAGCAACGCGAAATGAACACAAATTTGAAATTTAGCTCTGAGAACCTTTTATTGACAAAAATACAGAAATATGAAATCCGAGGCTTTTTTGCTTAATTCTGCTGGACTATAGCCCGTGGTTTCAAAATGCACTTTTTTCCGGAATTCGCAAATTACGATTTCTATGATATTGAGTCACGAGCAACGCGAAATGAACACAAATTTGAAAATTTAGCTCTGAGAACCTTTTATTGACAAAAATACAGAAATATGAAATCCGAGGCTTTTTTGCTTAATTCTGCTGGACTATAGCCCGTGGTTTCAAAATGCACTTTTTTCCGAAATTCGCAAATTACGATTTCTATGATTTTGACAGTCACAAGCATCTCTAACTGAACGTAGATTTGAAAATTTAGCTCTGAGAACCTTTTATTGACAAAAATACAGAAATATGAAATCCGAGGCTTTTTTGCTTAATTCAGCTGGACTATAGCCCGTGGTTTCAAAATGCACTTTTTTCCGGAATTCGCAAATTACGATTTCTATGATATTGAGTCACGAGCAACGCGAAATGAACACAAATTTGAAAATTTAGCTCTGAGAACCTTTTATTGACAAAAATACAGAAATATGAAATCCGAGGCTTTTTTGCTTAATTCTGCTGGACTATAGCATGTGGTTTCAAAATGCACTTTTTTCCGGAATTCGCAAATTACGATTTCTATGATATTGACAGTCACGAGCAACGCGAAATGAACACAAATTTGAAAATTTAGCTCTGAGAACCTTTTATTGACAAAAATACAGAAATATGAAATCCGAGGCTTTTTTGCTTAATTCTGCTGGACTATAGCCCGTGGTTTCAAAATGCACTTTTTTCCGGAATTCGCAAATTACGATTTCTATGATATTGAGTCACGAGCAACGCGAAATGAACACAAATTTGAAAATTTAGCTCTGAGAACCTTTTATTGACAAAAATACAGAAATATGAAATCCGAGGCTTTTTTGCTTAATTCTGCTGGACTATAGCCCGTGGTTTCAAAATGCACTTTTTTCCGAAATTCGCAAATTACGATTTCTATGATTTTGACAGTCACAAGCATCTCTAACTGAACGTAGATTTGAAAATTTAGCTCTGAGAACCTTTTATTGACAAAAATACAGAAATATGAAATCCGAGGCTTTTTTGCTTAATTCAGCTGGACTATAGCCCGTGGTTTCAAAATGCACTTTTTTCCGGAATTCGCAAATTACGATTTCTATGATATTGACAGTCACGAGCAACGCGAAATGAACACAAATTTGAAAATTTAGCTCTGAGAACCTTTTATTGACAAAAATACAGAAATATGAAATCCGAGGCTTTTTTGCTTAATTCAGCTGGACTATAGCCCGTGGTTTCAAAATGCACTTTTTTCCGAAATTCGCAAATTACGATTTCTATGAAATTGACAGTCACAAGCATCTCTAACTGAACATAGATTTGAAAATTTAGCTCTGAGAACCTTTTATTGACAAAAATACAGAAATATGAAATCCGAGGCTTTTTTGCTTAATTCTGCTGGACTATAGCCCTTGGTTTCAAAATGCACTTTTTTCTCAAATTCGCAAATTACGATTTCTATGATATTGACAGTCACAAGCATCGTGAACTGAACACAAATTTTTAAAAATTATCTCTGAGCACCTTTTATTAACAAAAATACAGAAATATGAAATCCAAGGCTTTTTTGCTTAATTCTGCTGGACTATAGCCCATGGTTTCAAGATTCACTTTTTTCCGGAATTCGCAAATTACGATTTCTATGATATTGACAGTCACGAGCAACGCGAAATGAACACAAATTTGAAAATTTAGCTCTGAGAACCTTTTATTGACAAAAATACAGAAATATGAAATCCGAGGCTTTTTTGCTTAATTCTGCTGGACTATAGCCCGTGGTTTCAAAATGCACTTTTTTCCGAAATTCGCAAATTACGATTTCTATGATTTTGACAGTCACAAGCATCTCTAACTGAACGTAGATTTGAAAATTTAGCTCTGAGAACCTTTTATTGACAAAAATACAGAAATATGAAATCCGAGGCTTTTTTGCTTAATTCAGCTGGACTATAGCCCGTGGTTTCAAAATGCACTTTTTTCCGGAATTCGCAAATTACGATTTCTATGATATTGACAGTCACGAGCAACGCGAAATGAACACAAATTTGAAAATTTAGCTCTGAGAACCTTTTATTGACAAAAATACAGAAATATGAAATCCGAGGCTTTTTAGCTTAATTCTGCTGGACTATAGCCCTTGGTTTCAAAATGCACTTTTTTCTCAAATTCGCAAATTACGATTTCTATGATATTGACAGTCACAAGCATCGTGAACTGAACACAAATTTTTAAAAATTATCTCTGAGCACCTTTTATTAACAAAAATACAGAAATATGAAATCCAAGGCTTTTTTGCTTAATTCTGCTGGACTATAGCCCATGGTTTCAAGATTCACTTTTTTCCGGAATTCGCAAATTACGATTTCTATGAAATTGACAGTCACAAGCATCTCTAACTGAACATAGATTTGAAAATTTAGCTCTGAGAACCTTTTATTGACAAAAATACAGAAATATGAAATCCGAGGCTTTTTTGCTTAATTCTGCTGGACTATAGCCCTTGGTTTCAAAATGCACTTTTTTCTCAAATTCGCAAATTACGATTTCTATGATATTGACAGTCACAAGCATCGTGAACTGAACACAAATTTTTAAAAATTATCTCTGAGCACCTTTTATTAACAAAAATACAGAAATATGAAATCCAAGGCTTTTTTGCTTAATTCTGCTGGACTATAGCCCATGGTTTCAAGATTCACTTTTTTCCGGAATTCGCAAATTACGATTTCTATGATATTGACAGTCACGAGCAACGCGAAATGAACACAAATTTGAAAATTTAGCTCTGAGAACCTTTTATTGACAAAAATACAGAAATATGAAATCCGAGGCTTTTTTGCTTAATTCTGCTGGACTATAGCCCTTGGTTTCAAAATGCACTTTTTTCCGAAATTCGCAAATTACGATTTCTATGAAATTGACAGTCACAAGCATCTCTAACTGAACATAGATTTGAAAATTTAGCTCTGAGAACCTTTTATTGACAAAAATACAGAAATATGAAATCCGAGGCTTTTTTGCTTAATTCTGCTGGACTATAGCCCTTGGTTTCAAAATGCACTTTTTTCTCAAATTCGCAAATTACGATTTCTATGATATTGACAGTCACAAGCATCGTGAACTGAACACAAATTTTTAAAAATTATCTCTGAGCACCTTTTATTAACAAAAATACAGAAATATGAAATCCAAGGCTTTTTTGCTTAATTCTGCTGGACTATAGCCCATGGTTTCAAGATTCACTTTTTTCCGGAATTCGCAAATTACGATTTCTATGATATTGACAGTCACGAGCAACGCGAAATGAACACAAATTTGAAAATTTAGCTCTGAGAACCTTTTATTGACAAAAATACAGAAATATGAAATCCGAGGCTTTTTTGCTTAATTCTGCTGGACTATAGCCCGTGGTTTCAAAATGCACTTCTTTCCAGAATTCGCAAATTACGATTACTATGGCCCTAATAATGACAAGCATCGCGAACTGAACACAAATTTGAAAATTTAGCTCTGAGAACCTTTTATTGACAAAAATACAGAAATATGAAATCCGAGGCTTTTTTGCTTAATTCTGCTGGACTATAGCCCGTGGTTTCAAAATGCACTTTTTTCCGAAATTCGCAAATTACGATTTCTATGATTTTGACAGTCACAAGCATCTCTAACTGAACATAGATTTGAAAATTTAGCTCTGAGAACCTTTTATTGACAAAAATACAGAAATATGAAATCCGAGGCTTTTTTGCTTAATTCTTCTGGACTATAGCCCATGGTTTCAAAATGGACGTTTTTCCGGAATACGTAAATTACGATTTCTATGACCCTGATAATGATAAGCATCGCTAACTGAACACAAATTTGAAAATTTAGCTCTGAGAACCTTTTATTGACAAAAATACAGAAATATGAAATCCGAGGCTTTTTTGCTTAATTCTGCTGGACTATAGCCCGTGGTTTCAAAATGCACTTTTTTCCGGAATTCGCAAATTACGATTTCTATGATATTGACAGTCACAAGCATCTCTAACTGAACATAGATTTGAAAATTTAGCTCTGAGAACCTTTTATTGACAAAAATACAGAAATATGAAATCCGAGGCTTTTTTGCTTAATTCTGCTGGACTATAGCCCGTGGTTTCAAAATGCACTTTTTTCCGGAATTCGCAAATTACGATTTCTATGACATTGACAGTCACGAGCAACGCGAAATGAACACAAATTTGAAAATTTAGCTCTGAGAACCTTTTATTGACAAAAATACAGAAATATGAAATCCGAGGCTTTTTTGCTTAATTCTGCTGGACTATAGCCCGTGGTTTCAAAATGCACTTTTTTCCGGAATTCGCAAATTACGATTTCTATGATATTGATAGTCACAAGCATCTCTAACTGAACGTAGATTTGAAAATTTAGCTCTGAGAACCTTTTATTGACAAAAATACAGAAATATGAAATCCGAGGCTTTTTTGCTTAATTCTGCTGGACTATAGCATGTGGTTTCAAAATGCACTTTTTTCCGGAATTCGCAAATTACGATTTCTATGATATTGACAGTCACGAGCAACGCGAAATGAACACAAATTTGAAAATTTAGCTCTGAGAACCTTTTATTGACAAAAATACAGAAATATGAAATCCGAGGCTTTTTTGCTTAATTCTGCTGGACTATAGCCCGTGGTTTCAAAATGCACTTTTTTCCGAAATTCGCAAATTACGATTTCTATGATTTTGACAGTCACAAGCATCTCTAACTGAACGTAGATTTGAAAATTTAGCTCTGAGAACCTTTTATTGACAAAAAATACAGAAATATGAAATCCGAGGCTTTTTTGCTTAATTCAGCTGGACTATAGCCCGTGGTTTCAAAATGCACTTTTTTCCGGAATTCGCAAATTACGATTTCTATGATATTGACAGTCACGAGCAACGCGAAATGAACACAAATTTGAAAATTTAGCTCTGAGAACCTTTTATTGACAAAAATACAGAAATATGAAATCCGAGGCTTTTTTGCTTAATTCTGCTGGACTGTAGCCCGTGGTTTCAAAATGCACTTTTTTCTCAAATTCGCAAATTACGATTTCTATGATATTGACAGTCACAAGCATCGTGAACTGAACACAAATTTTTAGAAAATTATCTCTGAGCACCTTTTATTAACAAAAATACAGAAATATGAAATCCGAGGCTTTTTTGCTTAATTCTGCTGGACTATAGCCCATGGTTTCAAGATTCACTTTTTTCCGGAATTCGCAAATTACGATTTCTATGATATTGACAGTCACGAGCAACGCGAAATGAACACAAATTTGAAAATTTAGCTCTGAGAACCTTTTATTGACAAAAATACAGAAATATGAAATCCGAGGCTTTTTTTGCTTAATTCTGCTGGACTATAGCCCTTGGTTTCAAAATGCACTTTTTTCTCAAATTCGCAAATTACGATTTCTATGATATTGACAGTCACAAGCATCGTGAACTGAACACAAATTTTTAAAAATTATCTCTGAGCACCTTTTATTAACAAAAATACAGAAATATGAAATCCAAGGCTTTTTTGCTTAATTCTGCTGGACTATAGCCCATGGTTTCAAGATTCACTTTTTTCCGGAATTCGCAAATTACGATTTCTATGATATTGACAGTCACGAGCAACGCGAAATGAACACAAATTTGAAAAATTAGCTCTGAGAAACTTTTATTGACAAAAATACAGAAATATTGGAATCCGAGGCATTTTTGCTTAATTCTGCTGGACTATAGCCCATGGTTTCAAAATGCACTTTTTTCCGAAATTCGCAAATTACGATTTCTATGATATTGACAGATAAGCATCCCTAACTAAACACAAATTTGAAAATTTAGCTCTGAGAACCTTTTATTGACAAAAATACAGAAATATGGAATCCGAGGCATTTTTGCTTAATTCTGCTGGACTATAGCCCATGGTTTCAAAATGCACTTTTTTCCGGAATTCGCAAATTACGATTTCTGTGATATTGACAGTCATAAGCATCCCTAACTAAACACAAATTTGAAAATTTAGCTCTGAGAACCTTTTATTGACAAAAATACAGAAATATGGAATCCGAGACATTTTTGCTTAATTCTGCTGGACTATAGCCCATGGTTTCAAAATGCACTTTTTTTTCCGAAATTCGCAAATTACGATTTCTATGATATTGACAGTCACATGCATCTCTAACTGAACATAGATTTGAATATTTAGCTCTGAGAACCTTTTATTGACAAAAATACAGAAATATGAAATCCGAGGCTTTTTTGCTTAATTCTGCTGGACTATAGCCCGTGGTTTCAAAATGCACTTTTTTCCGGAATTCGCAAATTACGATTTCTATGATATTGACAGTCACGAGCAACGCAAAATGAACACAAATTTGAAAATTTAGCTCTGAGAACCTTTTATTGACAAAAATACAGAAATATGAAATCCGAGGCTTTTTTGCTTAATTCTGCTGGACTATAGCCCGTGGTTTCAAAATGCACTTTTTTCCGGAATTCGCAAATTACGATTTCTATGATATTGACAGTCACGAGCAACGCAAATGAACACAAATTTGAAAATTTAGCTCTGAGAACCTTTTATTGACAAAAATACAGAAATATGAAATCCGAGGCTTTTTTGCTTAATTCTGCTGGACTATAGCCCGTGGTTTCAAAATGCACTTTTTTCCGAAATTCGCAAATTACGACTTCTATGATTTTGACAGTCACAAGCATCTCTAACTGAACATAGATTTGAAAATTTAGCTCTGAGAACCTTTTATTGACAAAAATACAGAAATATGAAATCCGAGGCTTTTTTGCTTAATTCTGCTGGACTATAGCCCTTGGTTTCAAAATGCACTTTTTTCCGAAATTCGCAAATTACGATTTCGATGATATTGACAGTCACGAGCAACGCGAAATGAACACAAATTTGAAAATTTAGCTCTGAGAACCTTTTATTGACAAAATACAGAAATATGAAATCCGAGGCTTTTTTGCTTAATTCTGCTGGACTATAGCCCGTGGTTTCAAAATGCACTTTTTTCCGGAATTCGCAAATTACGATTTCTATGATATTGACAGTCACGAGCAACGCGAAATGAACACAAATTTGAAAATTTAGCTCTGAGAACCTTTTATTGACAAAAATACAGAAATATGAAATCCGAGGCTTTTTTGCTTAATTCTGCTGGACTATAGCCCGATGGTTTCAAAATGCACTTTTTTCCGGAATTCGCAAATTACGATTTCTATGATATTGACAGTCACAAGCATCATTAACTGAACACAAATTTGAAAATTTAGCTCTGAGAACCTTTTATTGACAAAAATACAGAAATATGAAATCCGAGGCTTTTTTGCTTAATTCTGCTGGACTATAGCCCGTGGTTTCAAAATGCACTTTTTTCCGAAATTCGCAAATTACGACTTCTATGATTTTGACAGTCACAAGCATCATTAACTGAACACAAATTTGAAAATTTAGCTCTGAGAACCTTTTATTGACAAAAATACAGAAATATGAAATCCGAGGCTTTTTTGCTTAATTCTGCTGGACTATAGCCCGTGGTTTCAAAATGCACTTTTTTCCGGAATTCGCAAATTACGATTTCTATGATATTGACAGTCACGAGCAACACGAAATGAACACAAATTTGAAAATTTAGCTCTGAGAACCTTTTATTGACAAAAATACAGAAATATGAAATCCGAGGCTTTTTTGCTTAATTCTGCTGGACTATAGCCCGTGGTTTCAAAATGCACTTTTTTCCGAAATTCGCAAATTACGATTTCTATGATATTGACAGTCACAAGCATCTCTAACTGAACATAGATTTGAAAATATAGCTCTGAGATCCTTTTATTGACAAAAATACAGAAATATGAAATCCGAGGCTTTTTTGCTTAATTCTGCTGGACTATAGCCCGTGGTTTCAAAATGCACTTTTTTCCGGAATTCGCAAATTACGATTTCTATGATATTGACAGTCACGAGCAACACGAAATGAACACAAATTTGAAAATTTAGCTCTGAGAACCTTTTATTGACAAAAATACAGAAATATGAAATCCGAGGCTTTTTTGCTTAATTCTGCTGGACTATAGCCCGTGGTTTCAAAATGCACTTTTTTCCGGAATTCGCAAATTACGATTTCTATGATATTGACAGTCACGAGCAACACGAAATGAACACAAATTTGAAAATTTAGCTCTGAGAACCTTTTATTGACAAAAATACAGAAATATGAAATCCGAGGCTTTTTTGCTTAATTCTGCTGGACTATAGCCCTTGGTTTCAAAATGCACTTTTTTCCGAAATTCGCAAATTACAATTTCTATGATATTGACAGTCACAAGCATCTCTAACTGAACATAGATTTGAAAATTTAGCTCTGAGAACCTTTTATTGACAAAAATACAGAAATATGAAATCCGAGGCTTTTTTGCCTTAATTCTGCTGGACTATAGCCCGTGGTTTCAAAATGCACTTTTTCCGGAATTCGCAAATTACGATTTCTATGATATTGACAGTCACGAGCAACGCGAAATGAACACAAATTTGAAAATTTAGCTCTGAGAACCTTTTATTGACAAAAATACAGAAATATGAAATCCGAGGCTTTTTTGCTTAATTCTGCTGGACTATAGCCCGTGGTTTCAAAATGCACTTTTTTCCGGAATTCGCAAATTACGATTTCTATGATATTGACAGTCACAAGCATCTCTAACTGAACATAGATTTGAAAATTTAGCTCTGAGAACCTTTTATTGACAAAAATACAGAAATATGAAATCCGAGGCTTTTTTGCTTAATTCTGCTGGACTATAGCCCTTGGTTTCAAAATGCACTTTTTTCCGGAATTCGCAAATTACGATTTCTATGATATTGACAGTCACGAGCAACGCGAAATGAACACAAATTTGAAAATTTAGCTCTGAGAACCTTTTATTGACAAAAATACAGAAATATGAAATCCGAGGCTTTTTTGCTTAATTCTGCTGGACTATAGCCCGTGGTTTCAAAATGCACTTTTTTCCGAAATTCGCAAATTACGATTTCTATTATTTTGACAGTCACAAGCATCTCTAACTGAACATAGATTTGAAAATTTAGCTCTGAGAACCTTTTATTGACAAAAATACAGAAATATGAAATCCGAGGCTTTTTTGCTTAATTCTGCTGGACTATAGCCCGTGGTTTCAAAATGCACTTTTTTCCGGAATTCGCAAATTACTATTTCTATGACCCTGATAATGACAAATATCGCGAATTGAACACAAATTTGAAAATTTAGCTCTGAGAACCTTTTATTGACAAAAATACAGAAATATGAAATCCGAGGCTTTTTTGCTTAATTCTGCTGGACTATAGCCCGTGGTTTCAAAATGCACTTTTTTCCGAAATTCGCAAATTACGACTTCTATGATTTTGACAGTCACAAGCATCTCTAACTGAACATAGATTTGAAAATTTAGCTCTGAGAACCTTTTATTGACAAAAATACAGAAATATGAAATCCGAGGCTTTTTTGCTTAATTCTGCTGGACTATAGCCCGTGGTTTCAAAATGCACTTTTTTCCGAAATTCGCAAATTACGACTTCTATGATTTTGACAGTCACAAGCATCTCTAACTGAACATAGATTTGAAAATTTAGCTCTGAGAACCTTTTATTGACAAAAATACAGAAATATGAAATCCGAGGCTTTTTTGCTTAATTCTGCTGGACGATAGCCCCATGGTTTCAAAATGCACTTTTTTCCGGAATTCGCAAATTACGATTTCTATGATATTGACAGTCACAAGCATCACGGACGGAACACAAATTTGAAAATTTTGCTCTGAAAACCTTTTATTGACAAAAATACAGAAATATGAAATCCGAGGCTTTTTTGCTTAATTCTGCTGGACTATAGCCCCATGGTTTCAAAATGCACTTTTTTCCGAAATTCGCAAATTACGACTTCTATGATTTTGACAGTCACAAGCTTCTCTAACTGAACATAGATTTGAAAATTTAGCTCTGAGAACCTTTTATTGACAAAAATACAGAAATATGAAATCCGAGGCTTTTTTGCTTAATTCTGCTGGACTATAGCCCGTGGTTTCAAAATGCACTTTTTTCCGGAATTCGCAAATTACTATTTCTATGACCCTGATAATGACAAATATCGCGAATTGAACACAAATTTGAAAATTTAGCTCTGAGAACCTTTTATTGACAAAAATACAGAAATATGAAATCCGAGGCTTTTTTGCTTAATTCTGCTGGACTATAGCCCGTGGTTTCAAAATGCACTTTTTTCCGAAATTCGCAAATTACGACTTCTATGATTTTGACAGTCACAAGCATCTCTAACTGAACATAGATTTGAAAATTTAGCTCTGAGAACCTTTTATTGACAAAAATACAGAAATATGAAATCCGAGGCTTTTTTGCTTAATTCTGCTGGACTATAGCCCGTGGTTTCAAAATGCACTTTTTTCCGAAATTCGCAAATTACGACTTCTATGATTTTGACAGTCACAAGCATCTCTAACTGAACATAGATTTGAAAATTTAGCTCTGAGAACCTTTTATTGACAAAAATACAGAAATATGAAATCCGAGGCTTTTTTGCTTAATTCTGCTGGACGATAGCCCCATGGTTTCAAAATGCACTTTTTTCCGGAATTCGCAAATTACGATTTCTATGATATTGACAGTCACAAGCATCACGGACGGAACACAAATTTGAAAATTTTGCTCTGAAAACCTTTTATTGACAAAAATACAGAAATATGAAATCCGAGGCTTTTTTGCTTAATTCTGCTGGACTATAGCCCCATGGTTTCAAAATGCACTTTTTTCCGAAATTCGCAAATTACGACTTCTATGATTTTGACAGTCACAAGCTTCTCTAACTGAACATAGATTTGAAAATTTAGCTCTGAGAACCTTTTATTGACAAAAATACAGAAATATGAAATCCGAGGCTTTTTTGCTTAATTCTGCTGGACTATAGCCCGTGGTTTCAAAATGCACTTTTTTCCGGAATTCGCAAATTACGATGTCTATCACCCTGATAATGACAAGCATCGCGAACTGAACACAAATTTGAAAATTTAGCTCTGAGAACCTTTTATTGACAAAAATACAGACATATGAAATCCGAGGCTTTTTTGCTTAATTCTGCTGGACTATAGCCCCATGGTTTCAAAATGCACTTTTTTCCGAAATTCGCAAATTACGATTTCTATGTTATTGACAGTCACGAGCACCGCGAAATGAACACAAATTTGAAAATTTAGCTCTGAAAACCTTTTATTGACAAAAATACAGAAATATGAAATCCGAGGCTTTTTTGCTTAATTCTGCTGGACTATAGCCCCATGGTTTCAAAAAGCACTTTTTTTCGGAATTCGCAAATTACGATTTCTATGATATTGACAGTCACAAGCATCACGGACGGAACACAAATTTGAAAATTTAGCTCTGAAAACCTTTTATTGACAAAAATACAGAAATATGAAATCCGAGGCTTTTTTGCTTAATTCTGCTGGACTATAGCCCCATGGTTTCAAAATGCACTTTTTTCCGGAATTCGCAAATTACGATTTCTATGATATTGACAGTCACAAGCATCACGGACGGAACACAAATTTGAAAATTTAGCTCTGAAAACCTTTTATTGACAAAAATACAGAAATATGAAATCCGAGGCTTTTTTGCTTAATTCTGCTGGACTATAGCCCCATGGTTTCAAAATGCACTTTTTTTCCGAAATTCGCAAATTACGACTTCTATGATTTTGACAGTCACAAGCATCTCTAACTGAACATAGATTTGAAAATTTAGCTCTGAGAACCTTTTATTGACAAAAATACAGAAATATGAAATCCGAGGCTTTTTTGCTTAATTCTGCTGGACTATAGCCCCATGGTTTCAAAATGCACTTTTTTCCGAAATTCGCAAATTACGATTTCTATGTTATTGACAGTCACGAGCACCGCGAAATGAACACAAATTTGAAAATTTAGCTCTGAAAACCTTTTATTGACAAAAATACAGAAATATGAAATCCGAGGCTTTTTTGCTTAATTCTGCTGGACTATAGCCCGTGGTTTCAAAATGCACTTTTTTCCGGAATTCGCAAATTACGATGTCTATCACCCTGATAATGACAAGCATCGCGAACTGAACACAAATTTGAAAATTTAGCTCTGAGAACCTTTTATTGACAAAAATACAGAAATATGAAATCCGAGGCTTTTTGCTTAATTCTGCTGGACTATAGCCCGTGGTTTTAAAATGCACTTTTTTCCGGAATTCGCAAATTTCGATTTCTATGGCCCTGATAATGACAAGCATCGCGAACTGAACACAAATTTAAAAACTAAGTTCTGAGAATCTTTTATTGACAAAAATACAGAAATATGAAATCCGAGGCTTTTTTGCTTAATTCTGCTGGACTATAGCCCCATGGTTTCAAAATGCACTTTTTTCCGGAATTCGCAAATTACGATTTCTATGATATTGACAGTCACAAGCATCACGGACGGAACACAAATTTGAAAATTTAGCTCTGAAAACCTTTTATTGACAAAAATACAGAAATATGAAATCCGAGGCTTTTTTGCTTAATTCTGCTGGACTATAGCCCCATGGTTTCAAAATGCACTTTTTTCCGGAATTCGCAAACTACGATTTCTATGATATTGACAGTCACAAGCATCACGGACGGAACACAAATTTGAAAATTTAGCTCTGAAAACCTTTTATTGACAAAAATACAGAAATATGAAATCCGAGGCTTTTTTGCTTAATTCTGCTGGACTATAGCCCCATGGTTTCAAAATGCACTTTTTTCCGGAATTCGCAAATTACGATTTCTATGATATTGACAGTCACAAGCATCACGGACGGAACACAAATTTGAAAATTTAGCTCTGAAAACCTTTTATTGACAAAAATACAGAAATATGAAATCCGAGGCTTTTTTGCTTAATTCTGCTGGACTATAGCCCCATGGTTTCAAAATGCACTTTTTTCCGGAATTCGCAAATTACGATTTCTATGATATTGACAGTCACAAGCATCACGGACGGAACACAAATTTGAAAATTTAGCTCTGAAAACCTTTATTGACAAAAATACAGAAATATGAAATCCGAGGCTTTTTTGCTTAATTCTGCTGGACTATAGCCCCATGGTTTCAAAATGCACTTTTTTCCGGAATTCGCAAATTACGATTTCTATGATATTGACAGTCACAAGCATCACGGACGGAACACAAATTTGAAAATTTAGCTCTGAAAACCTTTTATTGACAAAAATACAGAAATATGAAATCCGAGGCTTTTTTGCTTAATTCTGCTGGACTATAGCCCCATGGTTTCAAAATGCACTTTTTTCCGAAATTCGCAAATTACGATTTCTATGATATTGACAGTCACAAGCATCACGGACGGAACACAAATTTGAAAATTTAGCTCTGAAAACCTTTTATTGACAAAAATACAGAAATATGAAATCCGAGGCTTTTTTGCTTAATTCTGCTGGACTATAGCCCCATGGTTTCAAAATGCACTTTTTTCCGGAATTCGCAATTACGATTTCTATGATATTGACAGACACAAGCATCACGGACGGAACACAAATTTGAAAATTTAGCTCTGAAAACCTTTTATTGACAAAAATACAGAAATATGAAATCCGAGGCTTTTTTGCTTAATTCTGCTGGACTATAGCCCCATGGTTTCAAAATGCACTTTTTTCCGGAATTCGCAAATTACGATTTCTATGATATTGACAGTCACAAGCATCACGGACGGAACACAAATTTGAAAATTTAGCTCTGAGAACCTTTTATTGACAAAAATACAGAAATATGAAATCCGATGCTTTTTTGCTTAATTCTGCTGGACTATAGCCCATGGTTTCAAAATGCACTTTTTTCCGAAATTCGCAAATTACGATTTCTATGATATTGACAGTCACAAGCATCACGGACGGAACACAACTTTGAAAATTTAGCTCTGAAAACCTTTTATTGACAAAAATACAGAAATATGAAATCCGAGGCTTTTTTGCTTAATTCTGCTGGACTATAGCCCCATGGTTTCAAAATGCACTTTTTTCCGAAATTCGCAAATTACGATTTCTAGTATTTTGACAGTCACAAGCATCTCTAACTGAACATAGATTTGAAAATTTAGCTCTGAAAACCTTTTATTGACAAAAATACAGAAATATGAAATCCGAGGCTTTTTTGCTTAATTCTGCTGGACTATAGCCCGTGGTTTTAAAATGCACTTAAGAGCATCGCGAACTGAACACAAATTTAAAAACTAAGTTCTGAGATCTTTTATTGACAAAAATACAGAAATATGAAATCCGAGGCTTTTTGCTTAATTCTGCTGGACTATAGCCCGTGGTTTCAAAATGCACTTTTTTCCGGAATTCGCAAATTACTATTTCTATGACCCTGATAATGACAAATATCGCGAACTGAACACAAATTTGAAAATTTAGCTCTGAGAACCTTTTATTGACAAAAATACAGAAATATGAAATCCGAGGCTTTTTTGCTTAATTCTGCTGGACTATAGCCCGTGGTTTCAAAATGCACTTTTTTCCGGAATTCGCAAATTTCGATTTCTATGGCCCTGATAATGACAAGCATCGCGAACTGAACACAAATTTAAAAACTAAGTTCTGAGAATCTTTTATTGACAAAAATACAGAAATATGAAATCCGAGGCTTTTTTGCTTAATTCAGCTGGACTATAGCCCGTGGTTTCAAAATGCACTTTTTTCCGGAATTCGCAAATTACAATTTCTATGACCCTGATAATGACAAATATCGCGAACTGAACATAGATTTGAAAATTTAGCTCTGAGAACCTTTTATTGACAAAAATACAGAAATATGAAATCCGAGGCTTTTTTGCTTAATTCTGCTGGACTATAGCCCCATGGTTTCAAAATGCACTTTTTTCCGAAATTCGCAAATTACGATTTCTATGATATTGACAGTCACAAGCATCACGGACGGAACACAAATTTGAAAATTTAGCTCTGAGAACCTTTTATTGACAAAAATACAGAAATATGAAATCCGATGCTTTTTTGCTTAATTCTGCTGGACTATAGCCCCATGGTTTCAAAATGCACTTTTTTCCGAAATTCGCAAATTACGATTTCTATGATATTGACAGTCACAGTCGATTTCTATGGCCCTGATAATGACAAGCATCGCGAACTGAACACAAATTTAAAAACTAAGTTCTGAGAATCTTTTATTGACAAAAATACAGAAATATGAAATCCGAGGCTTTTTTGCTTAATTCTGCTGGACTATAGCCCGTGGTTTCAAAACGCACTTTTTCCGAAATTCGCAAATTACGATTTCTATGATTTTGACAGTCACAAGCATCTCTAACTGAACATAGATTTGAAAATTTAGCTCTGAGAACCTTTTATTGACAAAAATACAGAAATATGAAATCCGAGGCTTTTTTGCTTAATTCTGCTGGACTATAGCCCGTGGTTTCAAAATGCACTTTTTCCGAAATTCGCAAATTACGATTTCTATGATTTTGACAGTCACAAGCATCTCTAACTGAACATAGATTTGAAAATTTAGCTCTGAGAATCTTTTATTGACAAAAATACAGAAATATGAAATCCGAGGCTTTTTTGCTTAATTCTGCTGGACTATAGCCCGTGGTTTCAAAATGCACTTTTTTCCGGAATTCGCAAATTACTATTTCTATGACCCTGATAATGACAAATATCGCGAACTGAACACAAATTTGAAAATTTAGCTCTGAGAACCTTTTATTGACAAAAATACAGAAATATGAAATCCGAGGCTTTTTTGCTTAATTCTGCTGGACTATAGCCCGTGGTTTCAAAATGCACTTTTTTCCGGAATTCGCAAATTTCGATTTCTATGGCCCTGATAATGACAAGCATCGCGAACTGAACACAAATTTAAAAACTAAGTTCTGAGAATCTTTTTTTGACAAAAATACAGAAATATGAAATCCGAGGCTTTTTTGCTTAATTCTGCTGGACTATAGCCCGTGGTTTCAAAATGCACTTTTTTCCGAAATTCGCAAATTACGATTTCTATGATTTTGACAGTCACAAGCATCTCTAACTGAACATAGATTTGAAAATTTAGCTCTGAGAATCTTTTATTGACAAAAATACAGAAATATGAAATCCGAGGCTTTTTTGCTTAATTCTGCTGGACTATAGCCCGTGGTTTCAAAATGCACTTTTTTCCGGAATTCGCAAATTACTATTTCTATGACCCTGATAATGACAAATATCGCGAACTGAACACAAATTTGAAAATTTAGCTCTGAGAACCTTTTATTGACAAAAATACAGAAATATGAAATCCGAGGCTTTTTTTGCTTAATTCTGCTGGACTATAGCCCGTGGTTTCAAAATGCACTTTTTTCCGGAATTCGCAAATTTCGATTTCTATGGCCCTGATAATGACAAGCATCGCGAACTGAACACAAATTTAAAAACTAAGTTCTGAGAATCTTTTTTTGACAAAAATACAGAAATATGAAATCCGAGGCTTTTTTGCTTAATTCTGCTGGACTATAGCCCGTGGTTTCAAAATGCACTTTTTTGCGGCATTCGCAAATTTCGATTTCTATGGCCCTGATAATGACAAGCATCGCGAACTGAACACAAATTTAAAAACTAAGTTCTGAGAATCTTTTATTGACAAAAATACAGAAATATGAAATCCGAGGCTTTTTTGCTTAATTCTGCTGGACTATAGCCCGTGGTTTCAAAATGCACTTTTTTCCGGAATTCGCAAATTTCGATTTCTATGGCCCTGATAATGACAAGCATCGCGAACTGAACACAAATTTAAAAACTAAGTTCTGAGAATCTTTTATTGACAAAAATACAGAAATATGAAATCCGAGGCTTTTTTGCTTAATTCAGCTGGACTATAGCCCGTGGTTTCAAAATGCACTTTTTTCCGGAATTCGCAAATTACAATTTCTATGACCCTGATAATGACAAATATCGCGAACTGAACACAAATTTGAAAATTTAGCTCTGAGAACCTTTTATTGACAAAAATACAGAAATATGAAATCCGAGGCTTTTTTGCTTAATTCTGCTGGACTATAGCCCGTGGTTTCAAAATGCACTTTTTTCCGGAATTCGCAAATTTCGATTTCTATGATTTTGACAGTCACAAGCCTCTCTAACTGAACATAGATTTGAAAATTTAGCTCTGAGAATCTTTTATTGACAAAAATACAGAAATATGAAATCCGAGGCTTTTTTGCTTAATTCTGCTGGACTATAGCCCGTGGTTTTAAAATGCACTTAAAAGCATCGCGAACTGAACACAAATTTAAAAACTAAGTTCTGAGAATCTTTTATTGACAAAAATACAGAAATATGAAATCCGAGGCTTTTTTGCTTAATTCTGCTGGACTATAGCCCCATGGTTTCAAAATGCACTTTTTTCCGAAATTCGCAAATTACGATTTTTATGATATTGACAGTCACAAGCATCACGGACGGAACACAAATTTGAAAATTTAGCTCTGAGAACCTTTTATTGACAAAAATACAGAAATATGAAATCCGATGCTTTTTTGCTTAATTCTGCTGGACTATAGCCCCATGGTTTCAAAATGCACTTTTTTCCGAAATTCGCAAATTACGATTTTTATGATATTGACAGTCACAAGCATCACGGACGGAACACAAATTTGAAAATTTAGCTCTGAAAACCTTTTATTGACAAAAATACAGAAATATGAAATCCGAGGCTTTTTTGCTTAATTCTGCTGGACTATAGCCCGTGGTTTTAAAATGCACTTAAAAGCATCGCGAACTGAACACAAATTTAAAAACTAAGTTCTGAGAATCTTTTATTGACAAAAATACAGAAATATGAAATCCGAGGCTTTTTTGCTTAATTCTGCTGGACTATAGCCCGTCGTTTCAAAATGCACTTTTTTCCGGCATTCGCAAATTTCGATTTCTATGGCCCTGATAATGACAAGCATCGCGAACTGAACACAAATTTAAAAACTAAGTTCTGAGAATCTTTTATTGACAAAAATACAGAAATATGAAATCCGAGGCTTTTTTGCTTAATTCTGCTGGACTATAGCCCGTGGTTTTAAAATGCACTTAAAAGCATCGCGAACTGAACACAAATTTAAAAACTAAGTTCTGAGAATCTTTTATTGACAAAAATACAGAAATATGAAATCCGAGGCTTTTTTGCTTAATTCTGCTGGACTATAGCCCGTGGTTTCAAAATGCACTTTTTTCCGGCATTCGCAAATTTCGATTTCTATGGCCCTGATAATGACAAGCATCGCGAACTGAACACATATTTAAAAACTAAGTTCTGAGAATCTTTTATTGACAAAAATACAGAAATATAAAATCCGAGGCTTTTTTGCTTAATTCTGCTGGACTATAGCCCGTGGTTTCAAAACGCACTTTTTTCCGAAATTCGCAAATTACGATTTCTATGATTTTGACAGTCACAAGCATCTCTAACTGAACATAGATTTGAAAATTTAGCTCTGAGAACCTTTTATTGACAAAAATACAGAAATATGAAATCCGAGGCTTTTTTGCTTAATTCTGCTGGACTATAGCCCGTGGTTTCAAAATGCACTTTTTTCCGAAATTCGCAAATTACGATTTCTATGATTTTGACAGTCACAAGCATCTCTAACTGAACATAGATTTGAAAATTTAGCTCTGAGAATCTTTTATTGACAAAAATACAGAAATATGAAATCCGAGGCTTTTTTGCTTAATTCTGCTGGACTATAGCCCGTGGTTTCAAAACGCACTTTTTTCCGAAATTCGCAAATTACGATTTCTATGATTTTGACAGTCACAAGCCTCTCTAACTGAACATAGATTTGAAAATTTAGCTCTGAGAACCTTTTATTGACAAAAATACAGAAATATGAAATCCGAGGCTTTTTTGCTTAATTCTGCTGGACTATAGCCCGTGGTTTCAAAATGCACTTTTTTCCGGCATTCGCAAATTTCGATTTCTATGGCCCTGATAATGACAAGCATCGCGAACTGGACACAAATTTAAAAACTAAGTTCTGAGAATCTTTTATTGACAAAAATACAGAAATATGAAAACCGAGGCTTTTTTGCTTAATTCTGCTGGACTATAGCCCGTGGTTTCAAAATGCACTTTTTTCCGGCATTCGCAAATTTCGATTTCTATGGCCCTGATAATGACAAGCATCGCGAACTGAACACAAATTTAAAAACTAAGTTCTGAGAATCTTTTATTGACTAAAATACAGAAATATGAAATCCGAGGCTTTTTTGCTTAATTCTGCTGGACTATAGCCCGTGGTTTCAAAATGCACTTTTTTCCGGAATTCGCAAATTACTATTTCTATGACCCTGATAATGGCAAATATCGCGAACTGAACACAAATTTGAAAATTTAGCTCTGAGAACCTTTTATTGACAAAAATACAGAAATATGAAATCCGAGGCTTTTTTGCTTAATTCTGCTGGACTATAGCCCGTGGTTTCAAAATGCACTTTTTTCCGGCATTCGCAAATTTCGATTTCTATGGCCCTGATAATGACAAGCATCGCGAACTGAACACAAATTTAAAAACTAAGTTCTGAGAATCTTTTATTGACAAAAATACAGAAATATGAAATCCGAGGCTTTTTTGCTTAATTCTGCTGGACTATAGCCCGTGGTTTCAAAATGCACTTTTTTCCGGCATTCGCAAATTTCGATTTCTATGGCCCTGATAATGACAAGCATCGCGAACTGAACACAAATTTAAAAACTAAGTTCTGAGAATCTTTTATTGACAAAAATACAGAAATATGAAATCCGAGGATTTTTTGCTTAATTCTGCTGGACTATAGCCCGTGGTTTCAAAACGCACTTTTTTCCGAAATTCGCAAATTACGATTTCTATGATTTTGACAGTCACAAGCCTCTCTAACTGAACATAGATTTGAAAATTTAGCTCTGAGAACCTTTTATTGACAAAAATACAGAAATATGAAATCCGAGGCTTTTTTGCTTAATTCTGCTGGACTATAGCCCGTGGTTTCAAAATGCACTTTTTTCCGGCATTCGCAAATTTCGATTTCTATGGCCCTGATAATGACAAGCATCGCGAACTGAACACAAATTTAAAAACTAAGTTCTGAGAATCTTTTATTGACAAAAATACAGAAATATGAAATCCGAGGATTTTTTGCTTAATTCTGCTGGACTATAGCCCGTGGTTTCAAAATGCACTTTTTTCCGGAATTCGCAAATTACGATTTCTATGATTTTGACAGTCACAAGCATCTCTAACTGAACATAGATTTGAAAATTTAGCTCTGAGAACCTTTTATTGACAAAAATACAGAAATATGAAATCCGAGGCTTTTTTGCTTAATTCTGCTGGACTATAGCCCGTGGTTTCAAAATGCACTTTTTTCCGGCATTCGCAAATTTCGATTTCTATGGCCCTGATAATGACAAGCATCGCGAACTGAACACAAATTTAAAAACTAAGTTCTGAGAATCTTTTATTGACAAAAATACAGAAATATGAAATCCGAGGCTTTTTTGCTTAATTCTGCTGGACTATAGCCCGTGGTTTCAAAATGCACTTTTTTCCGGAATTCGCAAATTTCGATTTCTATGGCCCTGATAATGACAAGCATCGCGAACTGAACACAAATTTAAAAACTAAGTTCTGAGAATCTTTTATTGACAAAAATACAGAAATATGAAATCCGAGGATTTTTTGCTTAATTCTGCTGGACTATAGCCCGTGGTTTCAAAATGCACTTTTTTCCGGAATTCGCAAATTACGATTTCTATGATTTTGACAGTCACAAGCATCTCTAACTGAACATAGATTTGAAAATTTAGCTCTGAGAACCTTTTATTGACAAAAAACCAGAAATATGAAATCCGAGGCTTTTTTGCTTAATTCTGCTGGACTATAGCCCGTGGTTTCAAAATACACTTTTTTCCGGAGTTCGCAAATTACTATTTCTATGACCCTGATAATGACAAATATCGCGAACTGAACACAAATTTGAAAAATTAGCTCTGAGAACCTTTTATTGACAAAAATACAGAAATATGGAATCCGAGGCATTTTTGCTTAATTCTGCTGGACTATAGCCCATGGTTTCATAATGCACTTTTTTCCGGAATTCGCAAATTACGATTTCTATGATATTGACAGTCACAAGCATCGAGAAATGAACACAAATTTGAAAAATTAGCTCTGAGAAACTTTTATTGACAAAAATACAGAAATATGAAATCCGAGGCTTTTTTGCTTAATTCTGCTGGACTATAGCCCATGGTTTCAAAATGCACTTTTTTCCGGAATTCGCAAATTACGATTTCTATGATATTGACAGTCATAAGCATCGCTTACTGAACACAAATTTGAAAATTTAGCTCTGAGCACATTTTATTGACAAAAATACAGAAATATGAAATCTGAGGCTTTTTTGCTTAATTCTGCTGGACTACAGCCCATGGTTTCAAACTGGACTTTTTTCCGGAATTCGCAAATTACGATTTCTATTATATTGACAGTCACAGGCATCCCTAACTGAACACAAATTTGAAAATTTAGCTCTGAGCACATTTTATTGACAAAAATACAGAAATATGAAATCCCAGGCTTTTTTTCTTAATTCTGCTGGACTACCTATATCTAGCCCTATATTGGTTTATACGGATTGACTTCTGTATCAGGTCATCTGTCTTGATTCTTAGCCTGAGCCGTGAAGATAAAAAGCATCTATAGCTCAGTAAGCTATGCTTCCACTGAGAAGCACCAAGCTTCCTTACATTCACGATTGTTTGATAAATCTCTCGGAAGTTCGGCTTTCCATGTCTTCGAAAGCCTGGTGGCTTTTATTTGGCGACACTCTTAGAAGAAGCATTTTTGTCTTGTTGTGTCAATTCATTGCGGGCCGACTGATTTTTGCCATCCCAAATATATCGACATCTTTGCCGTGCTTGTATGCTGTCTTAGAACAACTTGAGGGCTGAGTGTTTTGTATCATGATTTTTTTAACTTGAGTTAGGAGTTTTGATCCTAGTTCTTTGAACGAACCGAAGAAGGATTTACTGCATAAGATGACTCTTCGTGGAACTGATATTTCTCACAGCATAATAAGTTTCCATAATAAGTTTACCTGACCATCTTGTTTTGTGCAAGATGGTCTTCGTCGAATGGAGTTCTTGTCGATTGCATACATTTTGATTTGTCTTCCTTCATTTGAAGACCAGGTCTTCTGGCATCTACTTTGGCCTTGAAATTTTTACTCCGGATAATTGGAAGTGAGAGATGAAGGCAATATTCCCTGCATATCTCCGGAATAACACAGAGGCTCTTTTTAACAAGATCAAATTGCTTAGAATCCCGAAGTGGACCATCGCTTTGCGTAAATCAATGTTTCGATATAAGGCTTTGAAGTAGACGAAAAGGTGATAGTCCCAACATGATCTTATCCAAGATTTGAAGCAGTAAGGAAATTTTATTGCTGGGCCCTTTTTTAAGGACAAAAAATTCTCTGAGAGCATAACCAAAAACTTCGACTCGATGCGAGGTTCATTTAAAGTTTTTACTATTATTTTAACTTAATTACCCTTATCTTCCGTGGTACCGAACAAGGTTGTCTTAACAATTGGAATTGTTTGTCTTTATTTCAAATCTTGACACAATGTTTGGAAATGTAAGTCGCTCATTTTTTAGCCAATTGAAGTCGGCGAATGCTGTCGAGCTACGCAAAATTCGTCAGCATTTTGAAACATGAATTGTAAAAAGTATGAGTGCCGATACTGTGCCTTTCAGCAGTCCATAAATGGCATACAAAACAATTGTCGTATCTGCGAAACAGTGTCGAAAGTTTCCTCGATATCCACTGTTCGAAATAACACATGATGCCAACAGAAAACCAAGATAACAAGTTGCAAAAATAAAAGGATACCCAGCTTTGCAGCTGTCCACTCTTTTTGAAAAGATTCCCAATTCAAAGCCATATGCTCGTCTAGAGAAGATCAACTCGAAACACACTAATCACCCAATTGCCTAGGGCTCAAAGCTCTCTTATCGCGATTCTATGCTAATCCCGACCATAAAAACAATAAAACAAAATTATCCCAACGAAACAAACCCCCCACAAAATGACAATTTGAGTACCAATAAAACCCATTCGATATATAAAACCTGCAAAAAGGAAACAAAATTCAAAAACTCAAAATAGGATAATAAATTCTGCCTTTACACCGAATAATATTATTATACGAAAAATCCTCGCCACGATGGTGGCGATGGCGGAGTGAAACTTTTAAATATGCACTCACTCCGCCCTCACTGATGTTATAGTCTGTCTCGACGGATTGCCATCGAAACGGTCGGTGGGGCAAGGAATTGCAACCCTTGGACAACACACAAAAAAAAATATATGTATTTCCAAGCCACATCTGCCAACAGGGATCCGCAGTACAGAGTCCTGACGGAAAAAAAAAACAAAAAAACACATTCAAACATCCTTTAATGGCGGAGTTGGAGCATAAAAGGAGCGACCGCACCAATATGCCTACTGACTCGAATGAAATATCCTGTGAACTTACTGTGCTTGCTTCGGTCGGTCCTGCGGCTGCTGCTCTTGTTGTTATTGTTGTTTCTCTGTTGTTTTTTTTTGCTTTCGCTTTTATGGGAAAAGTTAAATAGGAAATCTCGTAGGATTACAAAGTGTTTAGGTTAATTGGAATAAAGTTGGCATCTTAGGTGTAACCGCAGTTAACTATTTTTAAGGGCTTATTTGCTTTGCTTTTGCAGATCGTGTCCTTATTTTTCGTCCGATTGTTTGTTGAGATGTTTTTGTTCGAATGCTTACTTTTTGCCGGTTTGCTGTGTTTGAAGTTTTTATTGGTTTTGTGTGGCCAATGAAATAGTCTAGAATATATTTTCTATTTTTCTATTCTTCTTCTTATCCTTCTGCTGACTCTATGCAAATTATAAATAAGGGTAGTCATAATCCCCTAAGAGCCAGCACGCTTCGCACGTTTACAAGTGTGAACGAGTTATTTAGATATTAATCAGTAACAAATGAAGTTGCGACAAAGTGCTAAGGAAGTTTACAGGGAATTGAGAAGTGTCCTGAAATGGTCCTTAAGCTGTAAAGTATCTGTTTTTTTTTTCAGACCTTTCCGAAAGTTAAAAGTTGCGAGTTATTGACTGTTTTGACGTTCCAATGCAATCTTTTTTGGATGGGCAAGTTTCAGGATACGCATGATTGGACAAAGTTTGTCGAAAAAATAAATCTGCTGCCCATTTTACCGCCAGCTCAGCACTCACAGAGCATGCTTTACATCGCCGTATCCATGGGACGAGTCTTTTTTCCTCTGAACAGGCATTCTTCCGCGCAGAGAAAATCACTGCACAAACTCTTACATCCTGATCTTCATATCTCTTCCCGACTATCACGGAAGCTTCTTAATGATCGGCAGTATGATTTCCAAAGCAAGATGACTAGTGGTGATTTGAAAGCATATCTCACCGAAAAATGGAATTACTCTTTGTATATTTCTGGCGAAAGATCCGAACTCTTTATAAAGCTTGCTCGAAAATTTCAAAATCGATTGATAAAACTTCTACGAGAATATTTTGAAATCAATTGACTGCCTTCAAGACCGATATTTCGTCCACTACATTTCCATAAACCATCGTTTTTCTATAAACAGTGCTCCATCGAATCAGCCATCTATCTTCCTTCCCCTTATCCATATTCTTGTTAAACCCACCTTGCCATAAATGTCTCGTCTTCACATTAAAGTTCATATAGTCAAGTGCATAGAGATTTGCCGCAATAACACAAATGTGGAACGCTTTCAAGCACTCGATATTTTCAATTTAATGTGTCAACATAATTGCATATGTTCAAAACCTCTTGATAACGTGAATATTAAAATAAAATTAAGAAATATCTTAAATCAAATAAATATCACTTTCCGGTATAGCGAATAAAATACTGCGAATTGAACGAATGTAAATAAGTTTTTTATCGAATTCGCTGATTCTATTCAGACTCTACACAAGTGTATTAAAAATACATCAGAACTTTTAAACGGCTAGAAAACCTGTAATTCTAATATTTCTGCTGGCTCTTTGCTTAAGATAAGGGTATCAATAATCCCTTCTGAAGAAAATTTACATTTTAAAGTCGAATTATATGCTTTCATAATGCGTTTCTGCTTATTTTGAAGTTCTTGTAATTGGTTCGATTTTTTTAATTCAAAATTTTGCCACATCTCCACGTTTCGAAGACCCAGAAATCGGATTTAATTCTTTAAAGAAAGACGCTGTGTATTTGTGTTATCAGCTCGCTTTCCAAATCCAAATCCGAATAGTGTCACTCAAAGCGCATTTAGTTAGTAGATTTTGGTTAATTTTGATTCGATGGTTTCAATTTTGTAACAAAGAAACTGTAACCAAGTGAGGGTTGACTCTCACACGAAGGGTTCCGCGCTTCCTACAACCCTTAATTTACTGTAGAAATGAGAGAAATTCATGCGGCGAAATCATCTTAAACCAAAAATGCGTTTCAAGTTCGTTGATGAAAGTCAAAATGTAGAGGGTTTTCCTTGAAACAAATGAATAATGTGATTCTGGACGTGTTCAAGTAATAGTTGTCAACATTTTTAAATGAGAGATTGAAAATTTAAGAACAAATGAAATTGTGTGCCTTAAATGCATTATCAACACATATAGCGTCATTCAATTTAACCCTCATTTTAAGTGATCTATTGAAATACTGAGATAATCATAACTCAAACACACATCAAAATCTTATGAATTACTTTCTTTAAGAATTTTAATAATAATATATAATTGATATGATAATATAATTAATTTTTTTCGAATAATAATACCGCGACGAAAGCAAAACACGTAAACATGGATATGACTTTTCGGTTGGTTGGGTAGAAACATTTTGACATTTGTTCCACAGATTGCAATTTTTTTTATAGGAATTTGAGCTTTTACATTTTGTTAGATGGACAAAATGATTGCATACTTTGAAAAATTGTTAAGGTACGCCATGAAACTGCTTTTCGATTATCAGGTGTTTAGTTGGGTTACGATTTTATGAAATTACTTTCATTATTCATTGTTGTAGCGGCAAAAGCATTACACCTTCTCTGAAAATTGCATGTGCCTCCCTATAACGGTTATGGAGATACAGCACAGTGACAGGGTTCCTTTGGACCCTAAAAAAGGAAAATTTCACTTGTTTTATCGAAGCCAAATTAACTATCTAATGAAAAATCAATTTAAGATACAGTTTTCAAATGTTTTATGAAGAACAAGTTGAAAGATAAAAAAAAGCTCACTGTAGGTAGAAGATAAGGTTTCGCTTAAAAATATAGGTACGGAAAATTAAAGCATGTGTTTTTACATACAAACATTTTTTCAATTAGGCTTAAGTCCGGATTGTGTGGTGGTAGCCTGAGTACTTCATTGCTTGCTAAGCTCATCAAGTCGTCTATTTCATGCTGTGGATCCGTTTTGTTTCGTTTAACTACATAATACAGTTCAACTTTAAGGATTGAAGAGTTGTGTGCAATATTATTTTCTAAGAGCCAAATAGTTAACTCAAATTTTGTTGTTGCTGGATTTGGCGTACGGTTTTTTAATTTGTTGTGATATGAAACATTGCCAATTACAATAACCGACGGTTCATCCAACTGCTGCAGAACCTGCTGTCTTAACCATTTGGAGATATTTTCAAAGTTTATCCCATCGCGGTAGTCACCAGACTTTGAACCAGATTTGGATATGAGAAGAGCGCCATCGACAAATCCATTTAATCCACCAGCATGTTCAATAATAAGCCGTGATCCTTTTCCAATTTGCTTTTTTAATTCTTCCGTACTTCCATCAGTCCAAGGAATGCCTCTTGCTCTTGACTCATCATAATAAATAATCTGGTATCCACTTTCACGGAAATTCCTGATCTGCCGGATATATCTTATCCTTTGAATTTTTATGTGTGTCCTTTTTTGTCAAATTGGTGGTAGGAGTAGAATATCACTCTTATGGCATTTAAATCAAAATTGTCCAAATCAGTGATCCAGTGCCGATGAGGAATTTTCTTCTTTGGTGATCGTAGTGTTCCAGTTTGATTCTGTTCTTTGATTATTTTATACTAAAGATGTTCCTTTGCGAAAGTTCGAAAAATTCTGATGTTTTCTTCACAGCTGATAGTAGTTGATTGATGGCATTATCCAAATTTGGTTACATATTTTCAGCATATTTCTTTTTAATTATTTATTTTTACTTGTGCTGTTCGCGATTTTTTTTTACCTAATGGTGTGTACTAAAACGTTTAAAAAACCTTTTGACCAAATTAAGTTAGCCTTGTACTGAATTTCAAGACTTCAAATATCAACTCATCTGTGCATAAGTCTTTGAATCAGTCTGTTGATATCAGCTGGACTTCGTTGTGAAGTTGTAAAAAAGGTTTTTATATTTCTACTTCATCATGGAGGCCTGCCTAGTCTTTTTTATATCGTTTTAACAAATCAGCGAAAACAATTCATGACTCAAGGTCTATGAGTTCACTGATTTTGTAAATTAAGTCTCGAGACAGAGCAAAATGATACGAAGTGACCCCGTATAAAGTTAAAGTATTTGGATACAACACCCGAAAATTTAGTAATTTTACCACTATTGTGGTCTCTTTTTATGAAACAAATCTCAGATGTCTTTACAGCAAAGGATATAAAAATAGTTGGAAATGCAGTTATCTTCTGATAACTGGAAAATATTTTTGCAAATTGAAGCAATCTATCGAAATCCACGTGGAAGAAACTATTAATAAACTACAACCAGTAAAGGACTAAATGTGATCAACTGAAAGACCGAAATGCCAATTTTTACCAGAAAGATAAAGGTCCCATGCTGAAACCTCCCTAATTTTCAAATGTAAGACTGTCTTCCTCTCGACTGCGTCCTATGCATTTGAACCATCTTGACTCAAAACTCTTATGAAAATGACGTGTTTTAAATTATTTTTTTTTCTGTATAATGCAGACGAGAGGTTGACAGAAGTGTTCAATACTCTTTGCGGACTTTCGGGACATAAGGTAGCAAGAGTTATTCATAAACGTTATCTTCCTCATTCGAAGGTAACCATTCTTGTAGTTAATCAAGTAAAATCAGACATAAATTCAAACGTCGTGGGAAAGTATCGACATGTCATAAAAATTTAAGTGAAGATGAAGTCAACTGACTAAAGCTATTGAGACAATGCTATTTGGGTTAAGAAGCGAACCATTACAACTTAAACTTTTAATTTTAAATCTGTTCAAAATATACCATAAATTCTACACAAAAAAAAACATCCTTTGACCACATGCTCGATTTAGTAGCTGCGGTGCACTTTTCCATTTGAAATACGCTCCATAAATTTCAAACCATAAACAACGATATCTGCAAAATTTATCCTGTTAAGCATTTCACTAGCCAAGTTTTCATCTGAAATGTTATAATGACGTGGTCAGGACAAAACAAACAAAATTATTAAAATCCAGTTCAGCTAATCGGCTTTATCAAATTCAACTTTCAAAGAAGGTGTGAAGTTGATCACCTTGGTCAATCCCATAGTGAACCATAGTTTCATCAATTTGAACTCCTAGATTCCCCCTGATGATTTGACAAGCTCCAAAACAAATCTGCTCAGTTCAATTAACTTGAGTCAAAGTCATCTCCTGGATCCTTCAAGTCCCTCAAGTTATGTCTTATTCACTCAAGCCAAACACTCTTGATGCCTGCAAGGATAAACTATTCACAAGCTGTACATTCCTCGTCACAGATGTTTCACGGTGACAATTTCATTTGCATACCCCTGTGCAGCCTCGGGGACCTTGTTTTGCTCAAGGTGAGGACAAGGACCAGTTTCTCCTCAAAAGAATCTCTACCCTTCCATTTATCAATTCTTCTTATATACTTCACATCATTAGCACTTAAAGCACCCTGCCTTTTCTTCATCATCGCCAGCATACAGTTCGCCCCCTTAAGCCATACCATCCGAAGCATGCTAATGACAAGGATGTGCTGCAACTAAACAAGACCAAAAATTTTACCCCGTAAAATGGAAAACGTATTTGGGTAAGAAAAATCGTCACATCACTCGCAAGGACGAGAGGACAACCGACGAAAAAAAAACAAAATCGAAGAACTCTCATTCTAATGAAGGAATATGACGATGGCACGTGACTTCCCTTTATTATGCAGCCTATTAAACCCTAATGGCGTTATAATAGTCCGAGAATGGCTTTCGCTTGACTTATTGGAAAATCGTGATTGGCATTCTCGAGACAGCACGGGTAAAACGTCACAGTGTTGGGTATCCTTGCGGCGCGTCGCGCCGCTCTGTGCCAACACTCAAGCACACACATGGAAGGGAGGATGGCACAAGGACGAAAACGGGCTGCCGATGGTTCTAAACTGAGTAATTGCTGTTATTTTGTGGTAACAGATTGCTCATTTGCCAAGTGGATTTAACAGGTTTGCAAGGAAACTACACGCGAACGCCACGTCGTCAATTTATTAAGGAATCAGGTTGAATTACAGGGCAGGTGAGGAGAATTGACGAAATTGATGACCCATCTGAACGCACTGAATGGTTTTTTTTTTTGAAGTGTTTATCTGTTGTACGAAGGAAGATTACGAGTATTATGAAAGAGGTGTGAGCTGGAAACGCTCAGAGAACAGATTTATGTTTTGATTTCTGAAGCTCGTGACGATGCACTCGTAATCAGATAAGGCCTTAGTTCAATGAAGTTCAATGTAATAAAGGTTTGGGGAAGTAATGTTGGACTTCAAAAGACCTGCTTTTAGTGTACAAAAAAAAAAAGGTTTTGTTATATTTTTTACTGACTGCCATTTTGGAAAATTTAAAAAAATTTGCGTTCGTTCAAATGAGCACTCTGGTGCTAACTTTTTGGCATTTTGAATTGAATGATGGCATGTTTTTTTTTTGTGATTAATGCAAGATTCAAAAAAGCCCCAAAAGAAGAAGTCGCCAGAAAACGACATCATACCGCCCGTGAAGCGGTTGTTTTTTCCAGCAGAAGCCAATTATTCTTTAGATTCGGTTGAGTTGCTGGCTGTAGCGCTCACCGGTTATGGATACGGTGGTACTGCGGTGTCCTCAAAAAGGAAACCTTCTGTTTCATTTAGTTGTTTGCATAAACTCGTCGAGGTAGGTGTTTATTTTTTTTTTATAATTAGTTTGAAAATTTTACGTGGGGTTACCAGTAACCCACTTTGCTGTTTACGTACACTTTTTTTTTTGTGGAGCTAACTTTAATTCTTTGTTTTGAGACAAAAAATGCCTTGGCTTTCGGATAACCAAATTGAAAATTACTAACAAGGAATCGCTGAAAGTACTGTTGATTCGCATTATTCAGATGATGGTGAAATATCTGTGCACATAGAAGAAGAAGACGTTATTTCCAACAGCGGAAGCAGTAACCATGATAATGATGTTCCAAAAAGTTTAATGGCGAGCAAAAATGCTAAGACGTAAGTGTTGGTATGCTTGGTTTTTCATTCCACCAACCTCGACTCGAACACCAAGGATAAATATAGTTACTATTCGCCATCTAGGGAGAGGTAATACTCTGAACAATGAAACTGAAAAGGATGCATTCACATGCATTATTCAGCAAGCCAAAATTGATCCAATTGTGTTATATACTAATGATGAAATTGGCCGACGTGTCCCTTAATATAAAGATCAACACCACGTTCATCAGACTGACAACATAGAACTTGAAGTCCTGATAGGGCTTCTATTTTTTTTCGGCTATTAATAAGTATGTTTTTTGAGAAAAGTCCCAAATACAATGATATTATAAACTTTCCATTTTCGAGCGCAAGATTCAAGTTTTTTTTTTCTTTTTGTTTTGATTATTTGTTCGCTCTTCAAGAGGATATTTATACTCTTCTAATGCGTGAAGCATAGAGCGAGCGGAAGAATTACGAGGAGAATGAAAGATATTTGTAGTGGTTTAAGAAACTCAGGTGTATTTGGTTTCAACTCTTCCGTGGGTGGAGGCCGAAACGGGACGGAGGATTTTGATATCGACCTATTAGCTTTCACCTAATTCGCAAGATTTTATTCAACAATAGCTTTGATATATAAACTTTGCAAGTTTGGAAGATTAGGCTAAACACCCCGCTGTCAGTGTTATGCCTTCACAGCAGAGCCATCAACACACAGTCTACACAAACCACTATTTTGAAAACACGAATTAGGTATTAAGCCGATACCACAACCACTACAACAACGCCACCCATTAGTCAGACTACTATCGCTGATCGACCAATCCAGTGATAGTGTCATTAACTTGATCCCAATGGCAAATGGTGACTGGATCAGATTCGAAAAACAAGACCACTACTCTAGGAATCGAAGCTGGGACCTATCAATTGAATCAATTGAAGGTCAGGCGCTCTACCAACTTCGCCACCCAGGTTATATATATATAAGGTGAACTTGGTCCTCTTTTGAGGGTTTCGCCTGAGGCAAAAAGTTTTTAAATTATTCTGTAAAAATGGGGACTTGTGTCCATCCAGATAAATGTCATGAAGGCTTCGCGCCCTTCTTCTGCTTCTTTCATCAGAAGAGAATGTAGCATTTTTCTCGGAAAGATAAAATATGGTGCGGTAAATCTTCCACCTGCGCTCATACCACTTACCGTTGTTCTAGGCGATCCTCGTTCAGCTGATATCATGGCTCCTATCTGTCACTCTCCTGCTCGCGCTAACACTTTTGAACAATGCTTAGCCCAGTTTCATCGACGTTCCAAATGCGACTAGACTGATAGTTTAATTTTTCATATTCCTGGGGGTCAATTCTGGTTCTGTGAAAGCGTGAATCGAATAAATCCTTTTCACATTCGCTTTCACGCATTGCTTTCATTTTTTCGATTCGCTCAGTACTAAATTGCGATTCTCGTTCAATAAGTGAAACTGCTGTGGTGAATTCAATATCGCACACAGTGGTGATTAAATTGCTGTCATTTAAACACATTGTGAATGTCAAAGCAAGCAGTTTGTTCATTGTTGTAATTTTAATTTTGTCAATTGTTTATATATTTTTATATTATAAAATGCCTTCAATATATATAAGACTTGTTATCGAAACAAGGCGAAGAAATGTGCAGAGGTTTGAAATATGTTTGTGATTAAAGTGCTATATAAATAAATAAGCAATTCTGTTTTCAAGGAACAAAATGCGGATTATCAGGCGTCGTCTCAGAGACAACGAAAATCCTTTTGAAGTGATAACGGAGGAACACTTCATACAATTATATCGCTTTCCTAAACATCTATGCAGAACCCTGATTGAAGAATTGATCCCGCTCCTTAAAACATCATCAAAAATACACGCTCTTCCATCGCATATCAAAGTGCTATGCGCATTGCGGTTCTTTGCTCAAGGAAGTTTTCAACGAGCTGTTGGTCAGGATAGCTTGTCTTCCTTGTCTCAAACATCGGTATCTCGGTGCATTACAGAGGTTGCAATTAGTTTGAACTGCATAGCGAACCGACATGTCAAATTTCCAAGCTCTTCACAGTTCTCTGAGATAAAAAGAAGTTTTTTTGATATTGCTGGTTTCCCGAGTGTTATTGGTTTGATTGATGGCACACATATTAAGATCGCAGCACCAAAAAAAGAAATAGAACATGTTTACTACTGTAGAAAAGGTGGTCACTCGAAAAATGTTCAAATAATATGTGGAGCAGATTATTTAATTTTTAGTGCCAATGCGCGATTCGGCGGAACGGCTCACGATTCTTATATTTGGAGATGTTCGAAAACAAAATGTACATTGGAATCTTTATATTCTTCAGGTGAAAGACATTTTTTTTTACTCGGCGATAGTGGATATCCATTGCAGCCGTGGATAATGACTCCCTTCACTGAAACAAATTCTGAGGCAGAAGAAGCATATAACAGGGCTCATAAAATAACTAGGAGCCATGTCGAAAGGTGTATAGGCGTTTTAAAAAGTAGGTTTCGTTGCTTGTCAGCAGAAAGGGTTTTATTTTACGCTCCTGGCAAATCAGGAGTAATTATTAATGCGTGTATTGTTTTGCATAACATGTTGATAAGAGCTGGAATTCCTTTGCTTGAAGATGTATCAACTGAAACCGGTATTGGAGCTGATGAGACAGATGTTACTGCAAGTGGAAATTATAACTATAATGAGCCTAATGTTTTAGCTGAAGGGAGAAATGTCCGACAGCAAATTGTAAGAAATCATTTCTCTAGTTATTAACAAACAAAGAAAATAAATGCATTAATTATAAATCAATTTGTTTATTTTTTATCAAATCGATAAGCTCGCACAGAGATTTTCCAATGCCTTCTAAGGCTACCACCTTCCTTTCTTCCAACTTCAGGCGCTCAGCTTTTATATCAATATTTTTTTGCTCCAACTGCAAGAAACTGTTTTCATTTTTTGGCAACAAAGGTGTCCGCCTTCTTCTTGGACGCCTTATTGCCGGAGTTGTTGGAGGCAATCGTGCTTCCACTTGTCGCACGGCTGTTGAGGTTGATGGTTGCACTACCTGAGCAGCAGAAAATGTTGACGGCTTTGCTTCTTCATCGAAAAGCTCTTCGTTCTCCTCCTGCAACAACTGCTTCAATACTGCTCCGTCCTATGATAAAAGACGAAGAAAATTCGTAGCGTATGCAACTATAAAATTAAATATGTATTCACTTACAATATCCGTGCTGTCATTTCCAATTTCAAAAACTGCGCCATCCCCCTCAACATTTCTATCCGACATTATTTGAACAACTCGTTGCTCAAGTTGGCTCAGTTGCTTAATTTTGGCTAAGCCGTTAATGCCACTGCGGTTTTCAGCTTCTTTAAGCTCGCCATATTTTTTCTTGCTGTTTCGCCTGAAAGCAGAAATCTTATAAACGTTACCGATTATAAACATGTAAGCAATTGCTTTAAGTCACCCCACGTCTTCCTCCACTGCTCATCAGTCTTACTGGCTCCTCCTAAGGCATTGAGGTCCTTTGCAAGACTTTTCCACGCATTGTTCCTTTCGTGGGCTCCGTCTGCTGAAACAAATCTACAAAAAAAAAATTAAAAATCATTGAAATAGGTGTTTAAATTTGTTTCTCATACCTGTCGTGAGCAATTTCCAAATTCATTTCTAAATAGCTCAATAAATATTCTTTTTGCACTTGCGTAACGCTTTTTCCTTTGTTTTTTTTTGTGATGTTTTCCATTTTCACCCTTTCACTACAACATTCACTTGCGAATGAGAAAGTGAAAACAAATTTTTCATGTGAAAAATTTTGACGTTTGGTTTCACGCTTTCGCAGAACGAGAATCGAAATTGCGGTGAAAAGGTGAAAATATTTTCATTTCATTTTTTCACAGAACCAGAATTGACCCCCTGTTCGAGCAAGTTATAAAATATTTCCACGTTTTTGCGACTAAAGCTTTAAGCTCGGTCAAAAGATTGGAACTGTTGGCGTTCGCAAGCTTAACCTCACTTAACGCAAGCTAGTGATCTTATGTCACGGTAAATGTTTTTTTTTTGTACTTCTTGCCATTCTCTGCAGCATTGTGTGTGGAAGTAAAAACGTTTTGGATGCAAGCAACACACCCATTTGTCCGTCTCTGACTGCTTTGATCACCTTCTTCAAATCAGCTTTGACCCATTTCCTGATTTCTCCAGTTAAGGTATGCTTATCTTGGATGAGTATGAATATGAATTTCGAAAAACTCCCAAAAAATAGTTTCGGTTAATTTGGTGCACTTTACCACATGAGCCGATTGTCTCTTTTTGTGAAAAGTATTAAAAAAAAATAACTCACTTAATAAACTAAAATTGTTACAGTGCGAATCCTTTCTTTTTGTATTATACAGTATTTTGTTTTTTCTTCAAAACACGGTTTTTGCGTCAAAATACAGTTTTCTATTGATTCCAGACTTTCGCTTGAATCTACACTAACACAACGCTTCCTTACATGATTGCTTCGATAAAAAAAGAATACCATTTCAAAAAACCAACATGAAAAGCGTATTCCTTTCGTACGTGATCAGGATTCTTAGCTCGTTCTTGATTAAGGATTAAGTGAGTTTTTCAATATTGCTCCCTGTGCACAGCGCGTAGTTCCAAATATTAATTAACTTTCTTTTGCGTTCATAATTTAATCAAACAACTCAAGTCCTTTCCCAGCAATCTACAGCTCCATCCATCATCCTTGACGATCCGATTGAATACAAAAGTATTCCTCGTTTTCCTTCGGCTAAATCTTCCTCTAATTTAATTTGCGAAAAACAAAAAAGAACAACAAAAAAAAACAAAATGAATGAGAAGGAAACCGATAAGCATCCTTAACATTTGTTTTCAATTCAACACCCATTCCGGCAGTGTTAGATTATTTTTGATCCTTTTTTGAGGTGAACACTGTGAATTTGCCTCCACGCCACAAAAACACAGTAAATCTCTGTTCTGTTTTTTGGAAAAAAAAAAGTAACAAAGAGAAACTTGTAGTTTGAAAAGTTTTCAAAAAGTTTGTTTTTTTTTTTTGTTGATTTTTTGCGAGACTCGATTTTTCTACGGTTTTACGGCCGGATTGGATGAATCGCTTTTGCGGGTGAATAGGGGGAACACAGATTTACGTGTATCCATGTGTGTGATCCTTTTCCAGGAAAATGACATGGGACGTCTTAAAAAGTTCAACTGCGAACAAATCCCCCGACTATGAGTTGCTGGAAATTCTTCCTTAAACTTTGCTCACTCTTGGTTCTTGTTCCTTTAAGAATTTTTGGTTTTTTTGTGTGTGGCTGTTTGATTGGATGCAACGTGTCTTAAAGCAGTTGAGTTTTATGGAACGTGTTCTGGGAAATTCTGACGTATATATTTTATAAAGTACAGGACTTGTTACTGCTCCTTGGGGTACACCAATCCTACACAGAGAAAGGATTGGGTAATTCTAACTATATTTAGAGCCACTAGTTCACGTAAGAGTCCATTGTGCCGCAGGTTGTCAAACGCTCGACCTCAAGCTGTATCACGCCAATACACTTTCCTGCTTGGAGATAACTTTAAATTTATTTTGTGACACGATGGATCTGATTGACCGTCTTATGGTGTGATCTAAATCCAAACTGCTCAGACGAGATGATGTTAATAGCATCAAGATGAGCCACCAATTCCTGTTTGATGATTTTTTCTAAGCATTTGCTTATTCAGCTGAATACACTTATTAGCCTACATTTGCGTTGCAAACTTGAAAATTTTTATTGCTAGTATTGTAAACCAAAAAAAATACGAATTGACTTTAAGTTTTTGAAATCAATGATTTGTGCATTTTGTTTTAAGCTATCATAGAATCGAAAGAATTTTCGGAATTCAACTGAATTCACTCAATATTAGTTGAAGTCAGCTGCGAATTCATAAATTTAGTTGAAGTCATCGCTTGTGGTTGTGTTTAAACTGAATAGCCCTGAATAACAATGACTATGAATGAAAACTATTTGTTTTTTTTTTATTTAACTATTTTTTTTTTTCGTTTAAATTATATTTAAGTTAAGAAGGCTTTTTTATGTTCTTTTTTTTCATTTTGGCTTTTCGTTTGCCGCAGGTTCGGGAGGTAAAAAATGTGCGTACGGGTGAAGAGATTGAGAATGCTTTGCTTGATGATGACGATTTTGATGAGGAGCAGATTGTCACAACACCACGTTCTTCTACTTTTGCTTTCAGAAATATTAAGTGATCACGACAGTTCAATTGATATTGATGAGAAAAGAGATGGAGGGATTTCCCCGACCCCAGAGCCATCCAAGTCTTCTACAGTGCTGTGGTCTTACTACTGCTTTTGAAAAAATAACTACATGCTTTGGGCTTAACAACCTCCACTTGAAGGTCGAACTCCAGCACACAATATTATATCTATATCCACTGGACCAGCAACATCATTCTAGTAGAGAATGGGCAAAAGAGAATAAGTTAGCAACTACTTGTATCTGACATTTTCTCTCAATGAATAAGTCATCGCCAAAATAATTATTCTACTGGAGTAACATTTACTGTAGGTGAGATGCTAGCAACTTTAAGGGTGCTAAAACATGCCTGATTGGGCTTGAAAATAGTAATATTGACTGGTACCAAAACCCACTACATTAACGTTAACGCCGGAGTTTACTGTGGCAAAACATCGGACCGACCTTGAGGTAAATATGACGAGGTTAAGCCATCTCGAGTTGTACTTCGCTTGGTACCTCCAGTTGAAGGATCTTATCGGAGTATCACTGGCGACCTCCCTTGAATTAGTCGATAAACTGTGGTCGCGAAAGCCAAATTATATAGGGACTATGAAGCCAAACAAGAAAGAGAAAGAGATCCCAAGAGAATTTTTGCAGTATTTTTTTTTTGTTTATTTTTACCACGACTATATTAATATTTTTTTTTTTGTACAAAAACTAACTTTAAACAAAGTCTGCAGGAACTACATGTCTTGAGTTGTATTTGAGGAATATTAGTGGTTACAAACCTTATTACTATTTCACAATAGAAATTCTTAAATTAAGCCTAAAACTTCCATAAAACATACTTAACCTTACTTAATATACCTTAACCTAATCGATAGTCTAGATCCGTTCGAGCCTACAGTATTCTTTTTCTATAAGACCTCGCAGTATTATTTTTATCCATCCCCGGTACATATACACATACACAGTATCTCAAGTTAGCTTTTCTATCCCTCAAGTGAGATGGTTCATAGAGAAGTCGCTTGTCTGTTGCCCTGGTAAATGAAAGGCACCACAAAGTTTCTTAAATACCTGGGGTTTGGACAAAACAACTCCGAAATGAGTTCGTTCTCAGTAACGTCTGCTGACCGCGAGAAATGATTCCTCACATGGTCTAGGATAAAGTTGTCAATCCTACACAATTCAGAAGCAACCAATAGTCTCTTGTTAGAGACGTTATGCCGAAAGTTAGAATGTGCGCTCCTGTACATTCGCATGCAAGCTCGAATTCATTTCCTTTTAAAAAGAGGACTTTTTTCAATATAGGATGGGCTTATGTTTCACCAAACTGCACTCGCATAAGTCACAATGAATGGACGAATGAACATACAACCTTCATGTCGGAACTCAAATATTTTGAAAAACTAAGGTTGTTAAACGACATGAAAGCAGCCCTCGTTTTCTTGAGTTGTGTGTTTATATGATCATGAAAGTATAAAAACTTATCTAAATAGTTCACAACAGTTTTCAATTCAAAGTGAAGGCCATTTGAAGCCTCGTCGCAGGTCTGAATTATCGCGTCGTACTGGGGTTCAGAACAGTATGGTTTCACTTTTTGTGCACTATATTTTACGCTTCCGTTCTACAGCAAAATATCTGCAGTTTGTTTAATTTTTCTTGGAGCTCGTTTTGAATACGGGCGATTTTCGAGCCACTTACGTACGGAATGACATCGTCAGCAAACGCTATTGTATTATCCCTATCCCCTACAAGAGAAGTAGAGTCGTCGTTGTTTGGATTTACCGCTTTAAATTACAATGACATCATATGTTCCCAAACAATGTCAATGCTGTCGTTCTCATTTCTAGCATGCAACATGATAGTCACATAGTTCCTGATCAACATATTTAGTCTGCGATGATCACGTTTTACAATGGAACTAAAGTTGGGGTTGACGCTTTGGACCAGAAGTGTGACAACTTCTCGGTTGCCTTACTACCTTCGCAGGCTTGGCATAGAGCTAGGTTTACCTCATGTTCGGCAGTGAATTTACAATGAAAAGATACACCGGCAATGGCGTATGATAACATCAAGCGTCCTTTCATTATTTCTTTTCAAAAATAGTGTGGTTGTTAATAAAATAAACATTATTTATGAGAGGTTCAGACTGACCCTTAAACAGTCACCGTGTAAAAATTAATTTTACTAATTTGAAAGCAATGGGAATGATCCGAAAGGTAGGACATTGGGTGCCGTATGAATTGAAGCCACGAGACGTCGAACGCCGATTTTGCATGTCCGAAATGCTGCTTGAACGCCACAAAAAGAAGTCTTTTTTGCATCGAATCGTCACTGGTGATGAAAAATGGGTACATTACGATAATCAAAAACGTCGATAATCCAAATGCTGTGCATTTGGTGGGACCAGAAGGGTGTTGTGTATTATGAGCTGCTAAAACCGAATGAAACAATCACAGGCGAGGTCTACCGACGACAACTGATGCGTTTGAGCCGAGCACTGAAGGAAAAACGGCCGGAAACGGTCGCAAGACACGTAAAATGTTATTTTGCAACATGACAATGCTCGGCCACATGTTGCAATTGTCGTCAAAACTTACGTTGAAACGCTCAAATGGGATGTCCTACCCCAGCCGCCGTATAGTCCAGACCTTGCGCCATCCGATTACTATCTCTTCCGATCGATGCAACATTGCCTAGCTGACCAGCACTTCCTTCATTTCTATGATGTCACAAAATGGTTCGATTCTTCGTGGATTGCGGCCAAACCGGTCGAATTTTTCAGAACGGGTTTCCATGAATTGCCAGAAAAATGGGAGAAATCCTCTTCTTCTATCCGTCCGCCGTCGAATTCGCTTTGCTTGCCTTGCGACAGAATACATTCCTGAGATTAAGTCCGGGTTACTCATAGAGTAATCCCCATCTTGTCACAGTCATCATTTAGCGTGGTGTTAGTTGTTAGTAGACATAAACAAATAAAGCCTAACACCATACACAAATACAAAGTTTAAAAAATATTGAAAAAAGAATTTATATTGTAATAACAAATGTTAATTATAAAATAAATACAAATAAAAACAAGAGTATTGAAAAAAGACGTAGCATGCACATAAAGAATTGACACGTCCAAAAAGTTTTCGTTTGAGTGCCAGTTTACTGGATACAAAATCGAACATATGACAGTTTGCATTCGCTTCTATTGACATCCGAGTAACAGGTTCGTTGCATCCGTAATTCGTACGGTGGTATTTTATGTCAAAAATGTTTGAGTTTCTAAAATTGAAAGACTTTACATTAAAATTGACTTGGTTAAGAAGTGGTGATGCTTCAATATTACCAGCAATAAGCTGATGTAAAAACACAATGTCACAGACTTCCCGACGTTTTTGTAATGAGTCAAGGCCGATAAGTAGAAGACGGTCCTTATAAGGTGGAAGACAAAGATGATCAGTCCGTGATAAATGCCGAAGTGCGAAACGAACAAATTTGCGTTGAACAGACTCGATATGGTCAATTTGTGTTAAGTAATACGCTGACCACACATTGGATGCATACTTAAGCTGTGGCCTTACAGGGTACTCGTGATTAATGGTCATTAAAATTCTTTACTCCACCGTTTGATGAAGCCGAGAAGGTGTTGCTTTTGTTGACTATTTGCTCAATATGAATTGAGAAGTCAAGATTTGGAGCGAATTGTACACCTAAGTCCTTTTTCAGTTTTACTTTAGCCAGCGTAGAACTATTTATGGTGTACAGAGAGGAGAGAGGATTAAGTCTTCTCGAAAAAGACATGCTAAAACATTTAGATATGTTTAATGATAAGAAATTATTGAAGCACCATTTTACAAAAGAATTAAGGTCATCCTGTAAAGCGCTGCAGTCGGATAGATTGTGGATACACTTAAATATTTTTATATCGTCGGCATAAATTAGAACATTTGAGTTCTTGATCACACTAACAACATCGTTAGTGGCTAGAATGAATAAAAGAGGACCAAGGTGGCTACCTTGAGACACACCTGAGTTAGCCTTTATTGTTTTAGATGTCGATCCCCGAAACAAAACTTGATACGTTCTCCCGTCAAGATACGAGCATATCCACTCCACGAAAGATAAAGGGAAACCTAGGGATTTAATTTTAAAAGTAATTAGCTTATGGGAAAGCTTATCAAAGGCCTTACTGAAATGAGTGAACACGCAGTCGACTTGATTTCCAACTTCTAGGGTTTTATTTGTAAATGAAGTAAACTCTAACAAATTTGTAACTGTGGATTTGTTTTTAACAAACCCATGCTGTTTATCAGTTAGGAAAGGTTTGCAACTAAAATAAACGCTGTCGAATATGATAGCCTCAAAAATTTTCGCCAAGCAAGATAGCTTAGCTATGGGCCTGTAATTAGTAACATCTCCCCGGAAGCCCTTTTTGTGCACCGGGATTATGAAACCATTTTTCCAAAATTTTGTAAAAACTTTTTGGTTAATAGAGGCTTGAAATAAAAAAGCCAAAGGAGCTGCAAGAGAGCTACAGCAATTCTTAAAGATTATTGGAGGTATCCCATCAGGTCCATAGGTGGTGTCCGTTCCAAGGCGAGCAAGATGGTATTCCACGTCACTATGAGTTATTGATATTTGACCCATTGAACTTGGGCAAAAGGTCTCTAGGTGAGCGAATTCTTTTGGGTCGGGTATAAAATTATCAGAATCATAGGCGGAACTGAAAAAAGAGGAAAAGAAATTACATATATCATCTGGTTTTTTACTTGAATTATTTAAGTATAAAAGAGTGGAAGGATAACCATCAGATTTTCTCTTGCAGTTGATAAATTTCCAAAACGATTTTGGGTCGTTTAGAAGAGATAATAGCATTCTTCCAATAAAGTTGTCATAAAGACGACTTGAAAGTGACTGAAATTCCATATGAATGGAAAAGTAGCGATCATGGTCTTTAGAATTATTACTTGAAAGGTACTTTTTCCATGCCTTATTCCGTCTATTACGTAGACTGCGTAATTCATAATTGAACCATGGGGCAGTTGCTACCGATCCCATTCGTGTTTGTTTAACGGGAACAGATAAAACGAAGCAGTCGAACATGTTCACATAAATTTACCAACCATTTGGTCAACAGTTCCTTTGAAGATACTGTTAAAGTTTATCTTAGAAACTAGTTCGTTAAGAAGATTAAAATCAGTATTTTTAAAATCAAATTCTAGATCTTTGTATTCCACGTCATTCTCAAGCCCATTGTCAAAAGATAAAATGATTTGAAGAGGAGGATGATATGTATCAATTTTTGCCATAGGCAGGGTACTGCGTTCGACAATGCAGTTACTTGCATTAGTGAAAAAGACAAGGTCAAATAATCTGTCCATGCAGTTTCTTATACAGCTCATTTGCTGTAATCCACACGAGATTAGAGAGTCAAGAAACTACCAGCTGTAACAAAATAAAGTTCGTCGTCAGAAGGTATCCATTTTAAATGAGGTAAGTTAAAATCACCTAATAATAAAATTTCGTCAAGAGGATCGCAATTATCAGATACATAATTGATAGCAGCTGAGACTTCTTCATAAACATTGATAGAGCTTGTGGGTGGAACATAGACATTATTCTAAACTAATTTCATAGCTAATAATGTTCAAAATCTCGTCAACCCATTGTTCAAACGAATTTAAACTGTTTTTATTGCATTCACTGACTTCAATATGATTTTATTTGAATTCACTGCGTACTCCAGCCAACATAATGTGAATTCAGTAACGTAATTCAAAAGAATGCCATCAATTGACTTGATTCAATGATTCAAAGTCAAAGGAGATTCGATTCTCGTACAACCCTGCCCGGTTTAAATTTTCATCGAAATACTCAACGAACATCGATTGAGTCGCTCAATAAACTATGAAGCAATTTGAGGAAAAATTAAAGTGCTCGCCCACAATTCAATGAATCAATTCCGTAACCGTCCACCCCTTCGGGCCTAGTGGCAAAAACAAATACGAGCAACGTGCGCACTCGTTGCTCGCGAATCGGTAATCGAATTGGCTGTTTACATCAATGTAGCAGAGGTCCCGCCAAATATTAGCATTCAGAATGAAATATGCTTAATTAGACATTATTTGCGCTACTAATTGGCCCATTCAATGGGAGGCCATTTCAAATCTAGTAGTTGGACCGTGAGGCAAACACAATGAGTTTATCACTGATTCATGGCCTCTCTTGCGGCGGTCGCCATCCATAGTCAGATAGTATCTAGCGATGGGTCAATACCAGGACTATACCACGTACTTGACACAGTGTGGCGGTTACCATGATGCTGATAGGCGCCGGCACTTTCTAACCGGGTTCTGTGAACAGATATTGCATCTCTAACCCTTGCCTCGTGTTTCGATGCAAAGAGCGGATGCTTGGCATTTACCCAATGGTGGCCAATGGGCATCGATACATTTATTAAATCTGTATGCAGAACTTTCGAGAGTCTTGCGTGGCGTTCGTATTCAATAAATTGATAAAAGCATGAAAATTGATTTGTGAATTTTGCGCTAACCAAGGGACGGTTTGCCGGGTGTTCTACAAATAGATGAATGCCGAGCAAATTGCATTTGTTTGTTTCGAGGTTGTTTTTTTTTTTGTGTTTTCAATATGAACTGATTGAACGCGTTTCAAATGAAAGTGGGTGCTATGGATTCTGTTTTCTGAATTTGAGGGAAATGAAGATGGAATGACCACGCTCGATCGATTCCGCATTGCCGAGTTGTAAAATAATTAAAGATTTTGGGAAAATAATTCTACCGTATTCGTCCAGAATGATGAGAATACTTTTTGCTAAAAAATTGAATTCTAACCATTCTTAGTAAAAAATAAACTGAATACTTGACGCTTGCTGGAGTCCGCAGTGATTCACGTGGAATCAATTGAAGTCAGTGAATTCAATCGAAATCATTTTTAAGTAAGCTTAACACTTGCTCAAACTTTAAGTGAACTTAAACAAACCACTTTGAATTTACTGACTTCAGTCTATTAAAAGTGAATTCACTAATGACTTCAACGAAATATGTGAATTCACTGCTAACTTCAACTTACTTCCGATAGTGACTTAAATTCTTTTATTGCTAAAAATTGGATGCGCCAGTCATTGACTTCAAAAGAATGGTGATTTAAGCCTTTTTTTGATTCGATTGCATCAACCAAAAGTTGCAATCTTTAGAAGCTCTGCGGCAGTGTATACGTTGGCAAGGTTTTCAACACACAGTTTGCTAGTCTGACGAATGCGATCTCAATGTCTTCGCACGCTGCGGTAAATTTAATTGAAAGCAAAGTGACTCCGAAAATACATGACACAATTATCTCGAGTAACTATAAAGTGCCACTCCAGTAACACGTAAACCTTTCGTTGGAAAGTATTGATATCAATATCGAGGATTTAAAGTTGTTCTATCAACGTTTTCACATGTTCAACGTTCCCGGACCTTTGGGTACAACTTTTTTTTGCCTTCCGGACTAGAACCGCATCATTGTACATTTTGCAGAGCTCATAGTCGTACCTTCTCTTCCATTTATTATCCTCGCAAATTGTCTGTAATATTCTCTAAAACTTTTCTATTATCGTCGGTTCCCTATGCAACAACTGATCCGGTAAATATTTTGTAGAGCATGATTTTCGTCTTTCGCGTTAGGATTTTTAATCCTTATTCATCCTAGAATTGATTTTCTTGGATGTGTCATCGTCGGATTTCCACGAAGGTTGAAAATTGTCCCAAGTGCCCGACGGAGCGATTTCTTGTAGACATCATGTACGCATTATATTTGCAACAAAACGTCGCGTCGGTTGCGACAGATATCATCAATATCGTCTGGTATCCCAACTGCTGGACAGGCTTGCGAACAATAATATATGTCCAAGAATAAGGTTTAAGAAGCCTAACCAAGGTGTTCTTGGTCCAAACAACCAAGGACATTGATTGTGTTCGAGGGCTGTGCGATACTACCGGTGTTGCAATGATCTCAAATTCGACCATCGCTTTGTAAATTGATTGAATGAGGTTACATTGAAGTCGATTCTAAGGTAATTAGTAGCTCCACAAAGTTCACTGGTATTTTTTTATGATAAGGTGTGGAAGCTTGGAAGCCACACTGATATTGGCCGAATTTAGGCAATGAGGCAAATTCCAAAATAAAAAAAATAAAGCAAAAGCATGCCTAGAAAAACACTTTGGAATAATTTGCGCGAAGTAGGTGTTTGGCGGAAAAATAAAGAGGACTTGAACAATTTATATCCTGATCATCTAAACCATGTTTTTGCACATTTCCACACCATAACGACTACTTTGCCTCTGTTTCCTTACTTGGATTATAGTGAGATAATTGCAAACATATTGCCTAGTTCTAAATTTTCTTGTATTGAGTGAATTGACGTTTTCAAAGCTGTTTTGAATGTTAAGTCAAATGCTATTGGTATAGATGAAATTCATTCTAATTCGTGAAGATACTTTTGCTTCGTTTATTTTTAGCTCTCACATATTTTTTCAACACAAAAATGTTAACTTCCTCTTTTCCTTCTCTATGAAATTCATCAAAAATTATGACCGTTCTAAAAAGGCAGGGATCGCGGAGCTCTCCGCCTGAATGTAGAACTATCTTCATCTTAACTTTCTAATCCAAGGTCATGGAGAAATTCGTTCACTTCTAAGTGTCTGCATATTTGCAAAACAACAAACTATTGTACAGCAACCAATCCGGATTCAGACAGTAGTACACCTGTAACTCGTCTCTTTTGAAAGTTATGGCAATTTTCTTTGATGTGAACCCTAGTAAATTTTTAGTTTTTAAGTCACTTGTGCGACGAACTCTGAACATTACAACATAGAGTTGCCCATGTCAAAATACTGGCTCTGGTAAATAAATACCAGCCAAAAGTTTGCCCTTGTGACTTATTGATTTTCATAGCAAATGCTTGTTTCATTTATTAGTAATATTTTTTAACTCAAATTTGATCTCCTTAATAAAAACGTAGTGGATAAATAATTGGATCTTAATTTGAACCAAAAATATTTATTTTTTCAGTTTGTCTCTGACTTGAGTTATTTTGATCCGATCTGCAGTAAATTAAAAAAAGTCATTTTAATGGTTCAGCATCAGCGATTTGTAGAACGGCAGCTACTTCAATAGTTCTTGGTGCATTATAGCACCAATGGCTTTTTTATCCCTTTTTCGAGCTTATGCAATCTCTTTTTGTCCTCTCAAATTTGAAATTCTCTTATTGCGATTGTAATTAAATGATACACGTATTATGCAAAAAATTTTAAAATAAATTACAGCACAAATGCACGTCCGAATGAGTCACTTTAGGAAAGTGATTGTAAAAATATTTTCAAGAACTCTCCAATTACGGCATTACTATTTTTAACGAATTACCTGCAATAAAATCTTCCATTACATAAAATTAACATAATAAAATCCATAAATCTCTGCAAAAAAACTAAATGCTTTCAAGGTTGAGGGATTTGGTTTTAAGTTTTCCCTCGGGCCCGCTAAATGTTGTTTTGGCCAAACTCACCCACATCATGTACATCAGATTGCGCTTAATTTAAACTATCCTGCAGTCCTTAAAATTATCGGTCGTTTCTTTCTTTATTTACCCTAAAAAAAGCAGCATGTTGTGTCTGAGGAGGATACCTGATGGCAAACAGTTTTCCGACTTGACTTTTATTTAACAAAATTTGGATAAATTTAAAATTTACATTTCATTTACAGTCATGACACAAATTCAGACAGACACAAATACTGTCAAAAAACACATTGTTTATTACCCCGCTCCTTTTTTTTACTTTTGATGTTCCGAAAAAGTGATATTTCCTTTGGCCGAACGACCCTTTGGTTTCCTGTTAGTCCCTGTCATCCATCACGTTCGAAAGAAATCCCACGATCATATTTTATAATCCGTTGGCAAAAATCACAGGCTAATTATTTCTGTTCTTTTTCGGGGTTGCTAATGCTTATAAGGCGCCGCCATTATGTATGTTTTGTCTCTGAGACAAATTTCATTACTACACTTACTTCCTATCCATTATTCTTTTTACTTCATATTTATTAATTTATAATTGTAATAACCTTTAGTTTACTTACATATTATTTATCTACTACATTTTAAATAATAATAATTCAAATAAAGTTACAATTGAAAAATTTTAATTACAATTTAAGCAATGGCTTTGCCGTTAAAATTTTAACTAGTTCGACTTTATATTAAGCTACATGGAAGTACGCTTTAAGTGAATTCAATTTTGTGCCGTTTAGAATATCCTTTATGTCCTCAATATCTAGTTGGCACACTCCAAAAAAAGAGCATCGAGTGTCCTTAGAAATGATTAGTATTTTCTATTTGTGCTGTTTTGCACAGACTACATTGTAGAGATGGTCGATGCGGTGTGGTACGCAGTTTAGGTTCAAAAGTTCTCATCGTTTTCTTAAAATAATTGAAACCTGCGAAAGTGCGAAGTACTCAGACTGTGGTTAAAATTTTTGTAGATAAAACGAACGTTTGAGTTTTTCGATGCTGTTACAAATTCTCTTTTCATTGCGTGGTCGATATCGTACGTACGTTTGTGTGGATTCTTTCGTACAGCCTTGCGCAAGAAAAAATCAAGCTATCGAATCCAAATTGGTCTCATTCCAAGCGCGTGTTCATAAAGATCACAAAAGGTTGGGAAAGGAAGTTTGAAATTTAAGCCGAAAAAACTGTCAAAAAGGGACAATTTCACTAGAATCAATGTAGTTTTCCAATAAAAAAAGTTAAAAATCAATTGAATTTGTAGTTTACAACAACTTTATCAGATTAAAAAAAAAGTATAACTATTTACACTGCCGTTCATAAGTTTCCGGATGATTTCATATGATTTTTTCTGTTCAATTTTAATTCCAAAAGTTTCATCAATTAGCCAATAGAACTGGACTGAATGTGATCCTCTTGAGAAAACTATTGAGTAAAGGCCTTTCTGGAAGAAATAAAGTACCGCTCTATAAGAGCATCATCATCCTCATCCTGCTTCATGGTGTAAAACATGGACACCAAAAAAAAGGATGAAAGCGAATTATGTTGTTTGAAGAGCAAAGTCTGATCTATCGATGTGAAATTAAGAAATCTTTTTTTGAAACGATTAAAAAATGAAAAAAACAAATATATCCCTACGAGGCAACTTAAAAATATGTAGGTATATTATTTTTTGATCGCAGTACCCTTGTCTAATGAATGAATGATGTTTTCAAAACAAAAAATTAAATTTGCTGGTGGCGGCAAATAAAATAGCAATATTTTTTTTTTATCTTGAGATGGGAAGTTAATGGTATAGGCAGGCCTACTTGCACAACCAATTTTTTTCCATGTATGTATATTATATTCGATTTTATCAATGAGCTTCAGAGTTAAGGTAACAATCAACTTGGTCTTCTCGAAAAATAAATAGAAGTTAAGTTTTTCAAGCTGTGAAATTTGGGGTCACAACCCTTTTAAGTGTCTTTGCAGTTTAAACTTAAAACTTGTCGTTTGGGTGATATTTCTTTGGAACTTTTTCTGTGCTTCGAGTTATGAGTTGACTCTTAAATGCTTTTATGTCAATTGACTTAAAATTTCCTTCAAAAAATGGAATGATATAAAATTACTGTGGGCAGTCCAAACTACCTTGGTATCAAAAATCTTAGGAGTCTCGTTCAAGGTTCATTTGGAAAAAATCTATTTTTGGGTGTACCTGTATTTTAAAATTTTATTTGAAAAAAGGCAATTTTCAGCTATTTATGCCTTCACTAGCGGTCGACTGTGACTTCGTGTACGTAGAAAATTTGTAGAACTCATTTTCGTTAGAAAATTCTTCGCCTTCAAAGACTGCTTTATTCAAATGTGATAATGTTAAACCAATATCCAGCCTGAAAATTCATTCAAAATACTGGTGAAAGAATTTTTGAAATAGAAGTTAACCTCCTACATACATACAAACTTACAAACTTTTCCGCTTTATAATATAAGTATTTGTTTGCGCCTATAGCTTGAATCAAAAATAATGATTTCTTCATTTGGAGAGCAGATTTTATGGATAACAAGGTGAGGCAACTTACACATTGCTTGATGAAAACATTAAGTGACATGTCGTTAGGTATTTTTGTTTTTTTAATCATAAGAATCGTAATAAACTTGTGAACGCATCCTAACCTTCATAAATCTCTCGTTACTTAACTTTATTATTATACCTCCACTAAATAAACTTGCGTAAACGTACTCCCAGTAAGAACTTCCATTATGTTTACCATCCAACTTCAACACAAACAGCGTTTGGTCAGCCTCCACCACCGCATCCTATTTACACCGATCAACTGCTTCAATTGCAATTAACCACGATAATAACTAAACCAAGACCCCAAGGTGCAATTCACAATTTAAAACTTACGGTTCCAAACAGCTAGCCACAACCACAACCCAGCTACAAAACAAAAGAGATGAACCACAACGAGGGCAAAAAAGGATACAAAAGACACGGGCCAGAGTAAATTTTCTTCTCAAAACTACACAGCTATTAGCATAAACGCGCCCTCGAGAAACTTATGCTTAAGTTAATTATCTCTAAGGTAATTAACTTTTGAATAAGAAGTAGCCCATTCCAAGCGGATGGAATAAATGCGGACCGCAACCGAATGGCGAATAATTCCACGCTATACAAAGTCTATGGGAAAATTTTTCATAGCCATAACGAGGCCACCGACAGGATGAAACTCTTTGCTTCATCATTTATCCTTGGGAGGCTGGCGATGTGCAAAGAAAAAAAAAACACAAATACACCCTCCGCATCCACTTTAATATGAAAGCCACAAGTTTTACAAAACACCTTTCTCAAACCAGCTTAGAAATATCTGCAAGTAGATTTGCAGGATACGCAATCCTTTTGCTGGAGCTGCGAGAAAGTGTATCAAAATAACTTTACAGTGGGCGGCTGGTGGGGTGAAGTGTATACACAATAAATATAAATCTGGTGTGAGAAGGAGATTCATACAAATTAGTCGAAGAGGGTACTTAATTATAATTTGAAAGATTTCCTTTGTGTTGCAATGGTGAAGGGAGGGAGGTGTTTTTTTTTAATTCTTTTTGGTTTTTCCTTGAACTGGAGTTTATTACTCACTGTAAATAGGAATTTTTGTTAAAATAGAACACTGAGACCGGAACTATGTCATTTAAACCAGGGAAAATATATGGACGCAAACAAGCTAACTTGTCTGGTGGACAGCTTAAGAAGGCGTAGTTGAACACGTTCTACAATCTTTTAATACTTGAACTGCCACTTGATTACAGTCAACAATTCACTTGGACTCGATAGCTGAGTCCTTTTCAATTTTGAATCATGAGAAGTAAGAATTGGAAAAACAACTCATCCTCTGTGAAGAAATCTCCAATCGATGACGCAAGGCTCTCTAGAACTGACGGCCTTTCGGCCAGCATTTAACATTTAAGGATTCAAGCGCTTTAAAAATTTTATGAAGGATTGCATCATATTCGCGAAAGGTGGCTTGACTACTCTCAGTCTTCACTGCGAATCATGCAAAAAGGAAATAAAATTGAGGGACAATGATTTTTGTCGATTCTGTAATACTTGAGGATAAGGAATGCAAGAACATTGCTCAAAGTCGTAAAAAATCCCCTTTTTTCAAAACCTAAACGACGTAAATCGAGGAGATAAAAGAATAATTTTTAGATTCTACAGTGAAATAAAATATCTAACGAGTAGTGTTATGGTCTAGGCTCCTGCTCAGGAAAGTCACGAAGGAATCATGATTGCTGGTCATGGTGCAAAACTTGTGTTGACGTTGAATTTTGAAATTATTTTCGATCATTAAAAAAAACAGAAGTAGTGTCGGGCATGAAGGTCGAGAGGCATTCCCTTCACCAGTTATTTAAAATCTTCTATATTGATTAACTAGATCGCTAGTAAGATTCACTTGGGCGTATGTTTTAGGTCCTCATTTGATTTCCAATCAATCACATCAGTTATCATTCAGAATTGTTTGCCTTATAAAGCGCCAAATGAGTGATGAACTCTCCGGAAAATTCGAATCCGTTTAGAAACGCGTGGAATGTCTGAAGACAGCGTCAGCACTGTCACGCACACTTGACGGCTCTCAAATCTAAGATTAATACCATGGAGCACAGAGAATTCCTGGAGAAAATTTAGTATCACTGTTTAATACTATCCGTTGTAGCATTGATTGCACATCCCCCCGAATTCAAAAGTGTTTTTCGATTACCAAGCCGTAGAAATCAGAAACTTTAAACATCAAATTCGTGACCCACCATAATCAAATTTAATAATCGACATGACAGAAACTAAGTGTTGAAGTCAGCCGCACTCTTTCGTAAACAAAGCCTTCGGGAACTATCATTACGCGATTTTGAACTGAGTTCTGATTTGCGATGTTAAATAAACGAAAGTCTCACCAAAAAGAACCGTGTAGTTATGCAAAGTGCACTAAATCTCAAGCAAAAAAAGTGTTTGTTCTCTGTTTATGCTTTTCCGGTTCGATCTATGCCAAGAAATCCGCGGATAGAGCAAGTGTTACGGAACATCCGGTGCAACAAAAAATATTTTCATCGAAAAACAAAAGCGAAAGATTAGAACTGGAAACCACTTAATGTTTTGATACACACCCAGATGCAGTCTCAGCTTATTTTGATTAACAAATCGAAGAAAAGCCCATTCAGTAAATTAGCAAACGAAAAGGCTAAATTGGGGAAACGAAAACAGGACAGCAGGTTGTAATTAGTATTTTAAACAAATCAACTCATTCGAAGAAGCCACTTTTGCTTCGCCCCAATTAGTTCAGTTATATCTGATAAGCGTATTGTTGCTGATGAATTTAATCGTTACTTTGCTACGATAGTGGATACTCTTTAACCTCGATCTAATATTCCGGTATGTGGACGTTGTAAATACGACGATGGTGAGCGTTCCCAACAAAAAAGTTTCTTCTTTGAGCCTATAACTGCTTTGGGACTTTCGAAAACAATTTCAACTTTAAAAAACTCGAGCTCATGTGGAATAGATGGCGTATCAAACAGAACTTTAAGGAACATTTCATGGTATGTAGTTGACGTACTGACTTATATTTTTAACAAAAGCATTTTTACAGGAAATCTTCCTAATGCACTTAAATGCGCGGATGTAGTCCCACTTTTTAAAAATAGCAAATCTGATTGCGTTCGTTATTATAGATCTATTTTACTTCTTCCATCAATTAGCAAAATATTCGAAAAAGTTGTAAAAATTAGGTTGGTGAAGTTTTTGGATAAGACCAAATTTTTTAGCTCTGTACAGGTTGGTTTCCAGAAAGGCAAATCTACAGAAGATGCACTTTTGGAGTTTTGTTCCCAAATATTCCTTAATTTGGATTGTAAAAAGAAAACTGCAGCATTATTTGTGGATATAATCAAGGCCTTTGATATGGTCAACCATGGCTTTTTACTTAAGAAGCTCAAGAAAGCTGGTTTTCGGGATTTTATGTTTTATTGGTTCATGTCCTACTTGGCGAATAGATCTCAGGGGGCAAAAATATAAGGGATAAGTAGTGAAATCAAATATATTAATATGGGTGTACCACAGGGCTCTGTTTTTGGGCCCATACTTTTTTTAATATACGTAAAGTCTATTTTTGGGCTCAATTTTAAGGATTTGCTAAGCACAAATTAACCATTAGTTCTAAAACTAAAGTTATGTTTTTCAACCCGTCTTCTAACAGTTCAAAGTCTGCGAATATCTTTTTCCATGCCCCAGAGTGTAAAAAATTCAAATTGAGGATTTGCACTTGCAATGACTCGCCTTCTTCTGAAAGCAGTGAAGACTGTAGTGGTAATTGTTTTTTAATTGAGGTAGTCATGGTGTTCAAGTATTTGGGTTTAATAATTGACTCTCAAATGTCTTTTGCTTACCACACAGAAGCTTTGAGGAAATATTTGCGTCGTACACTGAGAAATTCTTTTAATTGAGAACCGTTTGTTCTACAAAACTATTGACTTCTATATATTATGGAATATTCCATTCCAAATTAAAATATGGAATAACATGCTGGGGTGGAGTCTATTTTAATAAGATACAACCTCTTCAGACCTTGCAAAAATATATTCTAACAAAAATTTGCTATAAATATCGTGTCCATCATAGTTTTCCACTGTTTCGAAATTTGAAAATTCTTCCAATTCCTCACCTTTATTGTTTTAAAATGATAAAGACATTTCTCATAAGATCTGGCAATGTTAACCTTAGGATTCCTGAGAATTACGATCTTCGTGGAAATTCTTTTCGGCTAATCCCTGTACCTATTTTCCGCACTACTGCGTTTCGTAATTCTTTTACCGTAATCTCTTGTCGATTATTTAATAAATTACCTCAGTTATTGAGATCATTAAACTTAACAAATATGTCCTTGAAACAGATAAAAAATTGGCTTTTTAGTTTTGAACTTGATGAAATAGAACACTTACTCAATGTCCACGTGCAAATTATAATTCTATAAGTAGATACAAGTTCTAATATTCTGGTATTAATTAAATAAATAATGCACATTTTTGGTTCCATTCGAATTGTCACCCCACCACTATCGAATTCATAGTAGATCTTGTTTTTTGAAGTGTCATTATCACTATTTTATTTTAAAATACAAATGTCACTAATGTTTGTCTTTTATTTTGAATTGTATAAATTATTAAGTAAATAATATAATAATATAGAATTAAAAATGATAATAATAATAATAATAATAATAATAATAATAATAATAATAATAATAATAATAATAATAATAATAATAATAATAATAATAATAATAATAATAATAATAATAATAATAATAATAATAATAAAAATAATAATAATAATAATAATAATAATAATAATTATAATAATAATAATAATAATAATAATAATAATAATAATAATAATAATAATAATAATAATAATAATAATAATAATAATAATAATAATAATAATAATATACATAATTAAGAAAACTCACAATTGGAAGAGCCCCGGAATAGACCACATCCAAAATTTTTGGTACAAGAAATTTACTGCAACGCACCAACTCCTCACCCAACAAATCAATGAAATAATTGAGCACCCACATAAAATGCCACCATTCCTCACCCTTGGCAAGACATACATCAAACCAAAAAATCAAGACACAAACAATCCAGCAAATTATAGACCGATTGCATGCCTACCAACGCTATACAAAACAATTACTTCAATTATAACACAGAAAATAGAAAAACTCCTCATAGAACACAATATACTGACAGAAGAACAAAAAGTATGTCGCAAAATAGTCAAGGATGCAAAGAACAAATCATAATTGACAGCATAATCCTAAAAGAAACGCAGATCCAAAAACGAAACCTGAAAACTTGCTACATCGATTACAAAAAAGCATTTGACTCTATACCACATAGCTGGCTTAAAAAAGCAATAGAACTCTACAAAATAGACCCGACAATACAAAACTTTTTGCAGCATGTAATGAAAACCTGGAGAACCAATATACACCTTATAACAAATGAAACTCATATTCAAACAGAAGAAATCAAAATTAAGAGAGGCATCTTCCAAGGCGACTCTCTAAGCGCCCTTTGGTTCTGTCTCTGCCTTAACCCACTTTCTAACACCCTTCACTACACAAACAAAGGCTTCAAAATAAAACACCAACACCAAACACAACACACAATAAACCACTTACTATATATGGACGATATCAAAATCTATGCCGCAAGCACTATTCAAATGCAATCTCTCTTGAAAATAGTAGAAACATTCACACTAGACACCTGCATGGAATTTGGAATCGACAAATGCAAAATGCTGCACATAGAAAAAGGTTACATAAAAAACAATAGCAACACGGAAATGCTAAATTTTGAACCCCTTACAAATATGGACCCACAAGATACATACAAATACCTTAGAATAGATCAAAACAATCGTCTAAACCATACACACCTTAAATCCCAAATACAAACCAAATATACAAAATATACAAGCAGACTCAAAGCCATCCTCAAAACACAACTATACTCCAAAAATCTTTTTAAAGCTATAAACACATTTGCCATCCCCGTCCTATCATACACATTCGGAATCATAAAATGGACAGATACAGACCTTGAAAACCTGAATAGACTAAATAGAAAAATGCTCACTCAATATCGTCACCTACACCCCAAATCATGCATTGAAAGGATAACAATAGCCAGAAACGAAGGTGGTAGAGGGTTAATCGACCTACAGTCACTACACAATGCACAAATAGACCAAATGAGAAACTACTTCCACAGGAAAACCACACCACTACACGCAGCAATAATTAAAATAGACAACCAATATACACCACTTAATTTAAATACACAAAACTACCAGATAGAAACACCAGCAGCAATATCAGATAGAAAAAAACAGAACTGGGCATCCAAAGCTATCCACGGAAAACACTTTAGCCTGGTCGAAAACACAAAGACCAGTAAGAACCTGTCTTATGTATGGCTGACCAAAGGACAGCTACGACCAGAGACTGAAGGGTTTTTACTGGCCATGCAAGACCAAGTTATTGCCACAAAAAACTACAGGAAACATATCCTAAAAGAAAGCATAGAATCAGATTTATGTAGGAGATGCTATCAACAGAAAGAAACAATAGAGCACATTATAGGAAGCTGTAAAATTTTTGTAGGAACGGAATACACCGACAGACACGATACGGCCGCGAAAATATTACACCAGAAATTAGCTATAAAGCATAAACTTATACCGATACAAATTCCATACTACCAATACATCCCCGAAAAAGTTCTGGAGAATAACAGCTATAAGCTGTACTGGGACGTCAGTATTTTAATAGATAGATTTACACAACACAACAGACCAGATATAACACTAGTAAACAAAATAGACAGAAGAACATATATTATAGACATAGCAGTCCCGAACGACCACAACACGGTACATAAGGAAGAAGAAAAAATCACCAAATACCAGCCACTTGCAATGGAAATAAAAGAAATATGGAAACAGAAATCAGTTAAAATAATACCAATAGTCATCTCAGCTACAGGTCTTACAACTAAAAACTTCCAACATCACCTAAAGACTATAGAAATAGAACCCTGTTTACACTCACAAATCCAAAAGGCAATTCTGCTTAAAACAGCCACAATAGCCCGCAAGTTCCTTAACCACAATACCGAATAACATTATTAACCATAGTCCGAGCCTAATCCCTTTGGTATATAATTCCCGGGTAGGTGAATTCCAGCAAACGCTGAGAATGTCCAAACTCGATAGTAATAATAATAATAATAATAATAATAATAATAATAATAAAATATCCAATAAATTGGTTCTTCCCATCTCACGATATAAAAAAATGTAGATGCTTTTGTATTTGCTGCCACTTTCAAATTTAATTTGGGCTATGAAAACATCATTCATTCCCTAGACAATTTTTTCATAAACAAAAAACTAAATTACATAACTTTTTAAGCTTTCGCATTTTTGAAATATTAAAATAAAAGATTTGCGAATTTGAAAGATCACACTTTCCTGTCAAGTGGTACTCTTCGTTTGATCTCAGCGCTAGTGTGATTATCTATGTTTACAGTGGAGCCCAGATAGACAAAGTCCCTGTCTATGGTAATCTTCTGGCCAAGACGTCGGATTTGGGTGTTCTTTCTTGATGACAACATTTTCTTTTGTTTTTGTTTGCACGCTCATCAAGCTGCGTTCTTCGATTACTGACAGACCTTTAAAAGATAGTGCCTCTGGTGTTGAAGCGGAGCGTTTGCACTATTGTTCCAAGTACGATGTGTAAGAAATCGCATGACGGTACATCACCTTATCTAAAACGTTGTCTGATATCAAGTGGGTCGGTGACGTCTTTGCCGAACTTAATGGAGCAGCTTGGGTTCCTTGAGTTTTTCTTGATGATAATGTGATGGGTGCCGATTTGAAGCTCCAAGATTTGTCGTGATGTCAATATTTGGTCTATGGTGGACATTACTGGTCAAAAGCTACACTGAAATGGACCTATCGTGGACGAACTGCTTCAGATGCTTCGGCATGCTTTATTCCATATGTTGCAGAGGTAACTCGTATCTATGAAAGTAAATAGTATTTGTTGGTGGAGTTACTGGTGGTGTGCTGTAACTACGAGTGTAACGACGGGTGGTATAGGACTACCGGTTGAAAACGTTTTTTTCAAAAATCAATGCTTTATTGAGGAAAAATAGATATAAATTCAATATTCAAAGTACTGCCCACCGCTAGGCACACATTTTTCTGGCAAATTATGGATACCCGTTCTGAAAAATTCGACCGGTTTGGCCGCAGTCCACGAATCGATCCATTTTTTTTGACATCATCGAAATGACGGAAGTCTGGTAAGCCAGGCCATGTTGCATCGATCGGAAGAGATAGTAATCGGATGGCGAAAGGTCTGGACTATACGACGGGTGCGGTAGGACATCCTATTTGAGCGTTTCAAGGTAAGTTTTGATGACATTTGCAACATGTGGCCGAGCATTGTCATGTTGCAAAATAACTTTATCGTGTGTTGCGACCGTTTCCGGCCGTTTTTCCTTCAGTGCTCGGCTCAAAGGCATCAATTGCCGTCAGTAGACCTCGCCTGTGATTATTTCATTTGGTTTAAGCACCTCATAATACACAAAACCCTTCTGGTCCCACCAAATGCACAGCATAACCTTCAGGCCATGAATATTCTGAACGGCCGTCGATGTTGAGGCATGTCCGGGGTATCCATACGTTGCCCGACGTTTTGGATTATCGTAATGTATCCATTTTTCATCACCAGTGACGATTCGATGCAAAAAAGACTTCTTTTTGTGGCGTTCAAGCAGCATTTCGGACATGCAAAATCGGCGTTCGAAGTCTCGTGGCTTCAATTCATACGGCACCCAATGTCCTACCTTTCGGATCATTCCCATTGCTTTCAAACGATCGGAAATGCTTTACTGAGCGACGCCAAGTGATTTTGCAAGTTCTTCTTGTGTTTGTGACGGATCTTGATCGAGTAATGCCTCCAATTCATGGTCTTCAAACTTTTTCACCTGGCCGGGGCGTTCTTTGTCTTCGGTGTCGAAATCATTGAACCGCTGACACATTCTAACGTCTATAGTATTGCCCGGGTAAGCTTCGGTAAGCAATTGATGCGCTTCGGTTGTTTTTTTCTTTAAATGAAAGAAGCATTTTAAAACTTCCCGCAAATGTTGTTTTGATGGCAAGAATGTATACATTTTACGGCTTTACAAAAACTTGTGTGTTGTCACTTATGACCAATAACCTAGACTGAAATAATAAGTCAATGACATGGAGTTTCTGATGTGACAGCTGGCATGGTCAAAATTCACCTCAGGGTAATAGATATGAAGTTGTCTGCAATAACGAAATTTTCAACCGGTAGTCCTATATTATCGGAAGAAGAGGCTTTGTCCCTTCATTGACTACCTCCTTTAATTTTGGTCTTTTTGCTAGAAAAACAGTGTTAAAAAGAGCTTTTTTTATTAATTTTTTTAAATTACAACAGCCTATATTTTTCAGTCCATATGCACCACGTTCCATACAAAATTTCTTCATCGCAAGTGAGTCACAATAAATAAAAAACAATTATATTTCTTACCCCCATTTAGACTTTGTGCGCATTCGAGTATAAAGACAAAAGGACAAAGGACGATTTTATCGATTTTTAGATGCCAGCACATATCTAGCTACTTTACATTAAATTCCATTACATTAGTACGAGTACGAGTGTCCTTTTGCTGTGTTCTCGATCCTATCTAAGGTAAAGTTGGGGCTTAAATCGTTTATGCATTGCAAAGTAAACACTTGCCTCCTTCGTAAGCCCTACGAAACACTTACTCGTTTGTGTTTATGTTTCCGAAAATGCTTTCATTTTGAGTGTGAAAACATGAAAATATGAGAACTTCCTGAAATTACCGTAACACTTAGATTTTACACAAAATTCCATGAGGTTTTTATGCATTATAATTCCCCTACACACTCAACATCCACACAAGGGATAATAATTATAAACTGGAAAACAGGACGCTCCTTGCCATTAAATTTCATTTAAGGAAGAAGAAAAGAATTGTGTGAAAATATTTTGAAATCCTTGGCACTTCAACACTCTAGCAGCGCCGCCGTCATGTCTAGTCAACGCCAACAACACCCAATTTGGCTTGTGGAGTTGTTACGCTAACTCGGCTGCAGAAGTCAATCCTTGAAGCCAACAATGACTGACGAACAAACAAGCCCAGATGGACGTGGTTTTGCCTGTGGAACAAATGAACAGGATCTCAACAGTTGCACATGATTTTTTTATGTGCATGCCGGGGAGCTCCGTCAGCTTAAGGATGCTATTCTGGTGTGTGACGAAATGCAGAGAACGAATACCCGGGAAATAGGTGAACATGCATCACGGAATTAAGAACTCGGCTTATCTGCATTTAAACACCTCATATTTCCCGCCTTCTCTCGGATGAGATGGCGAAAGTTAAGTGCTTGTCGGAAGTGAATATATGTAAATGTCTTCTTTTCCACAAAAAAGAAAAACGCACACACTTAAAGAACAAAAGAAGATTCCATGGTCTGGTTGAAGGACTACAGTATTCTGGAATGCGGATTTGCTTGGTGGTCTCGAGGGTTCTTCAACACCGGGAAGAAAGAAAAACAAAAACAAAAAGAATAGCTTTTAATGTTATTTCTTTGTTTTTTTTTTTGCACCAGTAAGGGTGAGGATATCAAATTAAGAGCGCCAAAGTGTCTTCATTGTTGACATAAGGCTAAACTAATTGTTCTTACTTTAAATTTTGTATAAAGGTTAAGAAAAAATGTTTCAAATCAACAAGGCTAGTTCTTAGAAGCACCACAAATCATAGATGTAACTAAAGATTTCTAAATTCAACCCAATCAGAGAACATGCAAACATCTAAGAGTGCTACGAAAGAAGCCATTAGTTTTCTAGTTTTCCAAGTGGCTGGTAAAACTCATCATTGAAGCAAAAGATGACCACCGAAAGCATCCATCACTGAAGCTGACATAAAAATAAAAAAATTTTAAGATAAATTATCTACAGTGGCTCCCACGACTAATCGGACACTGAAAAAAAAAATGTTTGATGACCATTTTCTTCACGAAATTTGCGCGGATTTTTACAATTTATGTACATATATTTTCAATGCAGTATACAAATTAATTAAATAATACAAAAATTAAATTTTAACTGAAAGAAAATTAAAAATTAAAAAACGAAGGCAATATGGATATTTCTGCACTCACGCATAATCGGACAGCACTCAATTTACTGACTTTTCTGTGCAAGTAACGGGAGTTTCCCGTTTGAAATGAGATTGCTTAGTGATTGCAGTGTTTTGGGTAGATTTAAATCATTTTGTTGTAAGTTGTGATCTAAAACGGACAAAAATGGCACCAAGAGCGCAACAAACATCGGTTGAAATTCGAAAGTTGGTTTTGTCGCATCACGAAAATGGAAAATCTGTGCGGGAAATTGGAAAAATTATTCAGAGAAGTCACTCAACGGTACACGATATAATTTCAAGATTCAAAAATGAAAATAGAGTTCATAATGTGAGCAGAAAAGGACAAGGAAAAAAATTGGATACTTACGATGAGAAGTTTCTTCTAAGGAAAATAAAAGAAAATCCTTTCTTATCCTCGCAATCTCTAAAAAATTTATTAAAAGAGACGAGAAATAAGGAAGTGAGTAACGAAACAGTACGTCGAGTTCTTAGAAAACACGATTTGAATGGCCGAGTAGCCCGGAAAAAGCCATACATTAGTAAAAAAAACAGAAAAGAACGTTTAACGTTTGCTAAGGACAATCTTGCAAAGGATATGACGTTTTGGAAGAAGGTAAAATTACTTTATTTTAATGGAATTTTCAGTGTTAAACCTGATTTGATTTTAAAATAAAGGTTTTGTTCACGGACGAGAGCAAATTTAACCTGAAAGGGTCAGATGGGAAAATGTATGTGTGGCGCAAACCCAATGAAGAATTCTCGCATAAGCACACGCAAGCCACTGTCAAACATGGCGGGGGCTCGGTCATGGTATGGGGATGTATGGCTGGTTCTGGTGTGGGGAACCTACATTTTATTGAAGGCAAAATGGACCAGATGGGATATATAAATGTTTTGAGGCAAAATTTGAAGCAAAGTGTCGAAAAACTGGGAATTTGCGACAACTTTATATTCTACCAGGACAACGATCCAAAACATACGTCATATGCAGCGAAATCATGGCTATTATATAACTGCCCCAAAGTTTTGAAAACTCCTGCGCAGTCGCCAGATTTAAATGTTATCGAACATTTATGGGATGAATTGAGCCGTCGAGTAGCAAAAAAAAGGTTTAACAACATCCAGGAGTTAAAAGCGGGCCTACAAGAAGAATGGCAAAAAATAACGAGTGAAGTTTGCTCAAAACTTGTCTCTTCTATGCCTCGACGCCTCGAACAAGTTATTCAATCGAAAGGATACGCCACAAAATATTAAATTCTAAGTGTCCGATTATGCGTGAGTGTAGAAATATCCATATTGCCTTCGTTTTTTAATTTTTAATTTTTTTCTTTCAGTTGAAATTTAATTATTGTATTATTTAATTAATTTGTATAAAAAAATGAAAATATATATACATAAATTATTAAAATCAACGTAAATTTCGTGGAGAAAATGGACATCAAACATTTTTCTTTTCAGTGTCCGATTAGGCGTGAGAGCCACTGTATGTTGCCAGCGCAATCCGCGAGCTTAAATTGTCGATAGTCAGATCTGTAAGACTTCATAATTTGTTTGCGCAGACGAATAGAAAAACATTTTCTTAGTTTTTGAGCTCATAACTAATTTATGCTTGGCAAACCAGACTCTTAATAGGTGAAGATCTGAATTCATATCTTTAAAATTGGTTTGGGTGCGAGTAGGTCTGCCCATACCATGAACTTTCCATTTCAAGAAAACAAAAATATAGGTGCTGTTTTATTTGCCGCCACCATCAAATTCCAATTGGGTTATGAAAACATCATTAATCACATCATACAAAAATGCATTGCAATAGAAAAAATTAAGTACATACATATTTTATTCAGCTTTGAATCATTTAAAAAAACTTACGTATTTAAAATTTATTTTTCACACTTTTCTCTCGAAACTACATAACTCGACTTCATCTGCTTTTGAAAGTTTCCATGCTTCTGCATCATATATCGAAGTAGGACGGGGATGGTAGACCGATACTTAGGTTGTTCGAGAAAGGGCTCTACATAATTGCTTTCTTAGCCACGGGTATTCTCGGTTTGACCTCAACTCTGGTGTTATTATCTGTGTTTGCAGCGAAGCCTAAGCAAAGTCCCTAACTACCACAAAGTTATAGCTGTCTATGTTTTTTAACGTTCTGAAGCAGACGTCGCATTTAAGTGATGACAGCATATATTTCTTTTTGCCCTAATGTACAAAGGACGAGCTTGGATGGGATGCCAAACCTAGACATGGCTTCATACATCTCGTCTCTGTGGACGAAACAGAAACCATCTGCCGATATATTTATATTTAGTCAATGGCGGACTCTACAATTGGCAAAGTTAAGATGGTCTCCTTTCTTTAAGAGTGGGCAAACAATACTGAGATTCCATTTTCATCTTTGATACTTTATTGCTGTCGCATTGAAAAGTTCGACAGATAAAGTTGCTTTATTAGATTAAAGCTTATATGTTATTGCTATCTATTTCGTCTAGGTCGGGTAGACGCTGTTGGCCTGCGTTGTCTTATACATTCCTCAGCATTGACTGCAATTCGACTATGATTTTTCCACTTTGAGCTTTGCAGGCTTTGGTTTGGGGTCTGTAACCCTGAGATAATTGTTTTTTCGAACCTGTTTCCTGTTTCTTTATATGTCAACATCGTCGATCGCGCTTTTCTCATACTTGAGAATATTGTGCACGAAATTTAAACTACCAATGAGAACACTTGAAAATTTGTCACGCATGGTATACATTACAGCATATTTCTCGCATTTAGCTGTTTTACAATCCGTTTGTTCCAACTTACGGCCGATTGCATTTATTGTTCTGGTCAATAGAAAACAAGAGAGGGTAGTTTCTGAATTCCATTTAATGCTCATTTTCCTAGTGACCAAAGTGCTTTTACTTTGTGCGGGAGTTTTGTTTGCCAAAAGAATGCAAATTGTAAAATCAGATTGTTACTGAAATTGTTATGTGTGTGACCAAAATAACCAACTTATAACGAATCAAGTTAGAAAAAATATAGGACCAACGACACAGATTCTCAGCAAGTCTCCTGTAGGCACATAGTGGCATACAGGCATTGCTTTAAGAGCAAAGAACTCTACGTTAAGATAAGATGTGTCAAATTTGGAGTTATATTACGACAACTTTTACCTTGGAATTTGAATTTGTTGTTGAAGATGTTTTTCAACTTCACCAATAAAGTGTTTAAACTTGTTAGGGACAGACATCCAGAAGTAAGTTAAAATTGATCTGAGCTAACACTGAAACGTCACTTACAAATTATTACTATTCTAGTAAAAAAAAAAAAGTTAAGAAAGTTGTTTTGAAATGAGAAAAAGTTAAATTTGTGACCAGAATTTGGATTTTGATTGCGGAATTTAAATCGTTGTTTCGATATAAACATCGTGAAAGATCGCTTATGTCAACTCCTTGTTCAATGCATTTTTGAAAATATTTCTACAACCTTGTACGATGCACTTGTTGTGCTCGGACTATTAAAGCGTGATTATCTTTATGTCGATTAAGTTCAAAAGTGCATAGTTTCAGTCTCGAGATTTCGACCGCCTCTTCCCTCCGAGCTGGGAGCTGCTCAGCATATGATCTTTTTCTTCTGGTTTATATATGGCTTTAAGAGGATCTCATTCAGTCCAGTTTTCTTTGCAGATTTTGATAGAATTTTCCACGTCGGTTCCGAGAGATTTTAAAATCTCTGTGTCATTTTCTGGAAAGACCTCTAGGATTGGGTTCATGATAAGAAACCACAACAGGCGAAAACAAACTAAATCGGTTGTTATGATCTTCCTTGCAATATACGAGTCATGCAGTTTTAGCCCCGTGCTTTAACCTTGTCATTCAGCTTTCTCTCGATGCTTTTTCTTTTAATTCAATTACCTCATGTGAGTTGCACCATGAGCTTCTTTTTTAAATATATTATAACGATAAAAAAGCATCAAGCTACAGTCGAGCAGTTTCTGAAAAATCTGGTGGCTCCATAAATTTCTAAGGATGTTTTCATGTGTTAGTGTTGAAGACGTCATTCTCAGTCATATAAAATAGGAAAGACTTACAGGATTCACATTTCTGAAAAAATTTTTCAAGAACTTACGTGAAAATTTGGATCAGGAAATAGAGAAAGGGTCACATCAATGTATGAAATGGCCTCAACTAAATATTGTTTTAGTTTTTTGGTAGTCTCTATAGTGAGTAACTTACTTAGTTTAGTCAATTGGCTATATAAACATAATATGGATGAAACTTTTGGCATTAAAACTGAACAAAAAAAAAGTATATGAATTTGTCCGGAAACTTATGAACGGCAGTGTATTTATTTATGCATATTTTTTTATCTGATAAGATAGATGTAAACTATACATTTAATTAGTTTTGAACTTTTTTTTATTGGAAAACTAAATTGATTTTAATTGCAGAAGTGAAATTGTCCCTTTTTTTGACAGTTTTTTCGTCATAAAATTCAAACCACCCTGTGAAATTTAACCAAAAGCTTTTCAGGTGATCTTTATGCACACACGCTTCGAATGCTTCGATAGCTTGATTTGTTCTCGAGTTAGGCTGTACGAAAGAATCCGCACAAACGTACGTACGTACACACACACACACACACACACACACACACACACACATCTTTCTAAAAATAATGGAATCCGACTACTGGGACCGCCAAACGTGGAGAAATGTAAAAATTTTGAATTTCGAAAATCGGACCGATTACAAGAACTTCCTGATGGGAAGTTAACAAGAATCCAGAGCATTGACTTTGCAAGAAGCTAAACCCCCGTTACTGGAAATTGCTTTTGGTACATCTTTGAAGTAGAAACTGAAAAGATAGTAATATTAAGTATATCAAGAAGAGTATTGGTCCCAAAATATAACCTTGTAGCACTTACATGTTTAAAAGCACATCTTTGCTTCTGATTCCATTAGTTATCACTCTCTGCGACCTACTTTTAAGGTAAGATTCAAGCCCCGAAAATTTGCATTTTATAGTTTGTCCTAAAATATATATATTTATATATTTATTTATTTTTATCAATAACATAGTAAAGCACTAGCAGCAACGGCTCTAAGCATTTTAAGGATGCTTTCGTGATATAAACAAACTTCTTGCCAACAATTGAACGGTTTCTGAATTTATTGTTGTTCCAAATTTGATATTAAAGATCTCCTGCTTAATTTGAAGAGTAACAAAAAGAGTCCCTTGTTCTTTATCATCAGACAACTTTCGGGAGGTAAAATTGACACAACCTCGGTTCCGTGTCCACGAAAATAAAAATTCGGAAATATTAAGAAGAAGCGACGTTTTTACCGAATAACTCAAAATCTGCAGATAGCCAAGTGAGAATTGATTCTCACACGATGGGTTCTGCGCCTCCTAAAATTATGCAACACTATATTTCTTTAATTTGAGATTTTTCATAGAAACGCAGATACATATGTGCAAGTGATCCAGACAAAGTAAAAGTAATAGTAAAAAAAGTAAACCGTATGTTACGCACACACTGAAACTATTACTAGGGAGCAAATCGCGAACTCGACCGAGCGCCCATCACAGACGATATGGAATGAGGTACAATCTCCACCCATCAACTTCACTCAGTCGAGCTGCTTGCGTAGGGATTGATTTTATCTTCGAAGGATAACAAAATGATTGGCTGGGTTTTCGCCTCTCATTACACTAGTGGCTTGAAATCATCTGTCTGTCGGTTAACAGTGTGGCCATCCGACGCTTCACCGAGCTCAGTGAATAGATGTTCCATTATATACAAACGAATATATGTTAATATTTCATACTCACACATTTACCACCTCACTGAGCTATCCGCATGATCACAGCCTTGAACTGATCTCTAGCATAATCAACCATAGAGTTTCTACCCGGCATGATCACAGTCTTGAACTCTTACCAGGCATGATCACATCCTTAAACCACTGCCTAGCATGATCACAGCATAGAGCTTCTTAGCGACATGATCACAGCTTAGAGCCTCTACCCGGCATGATCACAGCGATTCACAACAATGCGGCATGATCACGGGCTTAAACCACTCTCTAACAAGATCAAATCTAGTAGTCTCATAAAAGTCGCTGGGGCATTGGTTAAATCAAAGGAAAAGTGCTTGAATTGATAGTGGCCATGTATGGTAACGAAAGCTGTTATAGCGTATGTTTAGATTTTCCACAAACTGGTACTTGACAATACCCACTCATAATATTGAGCACAATAAAAATACTTCCGCCTGACATAAGATTAATTTTTACTTCAATATTTGGTGTGGGAAAATTCTCACGCACTGTAATGTCATTCGAACGACGATAGTCCACGCAAATTCTATACGTACCGTTTTTCTTCCGTGCAAGTAACGCAGGGCTTGCGTATTCAGAAGAAGAGTTTTCTTTACAAGTAATTCACTGATAATGCTTTGGAGCTCAGCTGATTTAGATTAGCTTCAACGAGCCTTAGAAATCTAAGAGATCTAAGAAATCCCTGACTGATTACCAAATTTTACTTGGTTCATTGATTCCTCCATCATCACCATTATTGATCAAAACTGCGTATTTTACACAATACAATATTGGCTTGAAATTATCTGTCTTTCGTTTAACACGAACTTGTAATTCTATAAGAATAAGACCTTCCAGATGGGAATTTAAAAAGTTTAAAAAAATAAGGATTCATGCTCATATCGCAATGCGGCGTTCGGCCGCTCTCGCTCCGGAGGCTTAATACGAAATGTCGCTTCGCGTTAAGAGTTTTTGAATCTGACAACATACATATAAGTAAAAGACCAATCCCCTTGCTGGAATTAGAAACATTGGTTCCAACTTTTCATCAAGAAACGCATTTTAGATTAGAGATATGCTGAATGAATTTGCAAATAATATTTTACTAAATAATTCAATAGTAATTTTACTTTTTATTATTATAAAAAATTCGGTGTAAAATTCAGACAAAATCAATGACTGAAGCCGAGTTATACTTTCTTCCAGTAGCAGCTTCATTTTTTGGGCCATGGAATTCATGTACATAACATTTTCATCCATTTCGATCGACTCATTGATTCTTTTTAACAATACTTGGAAACAAGTTTCAAAATACGTAGTTTGCTGAAGATTCGAATGTTATGGATCTTTTCGCTGCACTCTTCCTTGATGAATCCGGTGTGTTGGAATCGTTGGGGAAGAAAAACTGCGAGTCTTGTGTTGGGCAGCTACTCTCACACGCAGTTATTTCATCCACCCCAAAAATTGCCTATTGGCCTGGAGGGAAACATTTCATAGCTTCACCGTATATTAATACACTAAAAATTGTTTCTTCCGATCCCGGTGGAAGGGCTGCCATATTTAATTCAAACTCGTAGTCGTCAGCCTTACTGCCGGAGGGTTGTTCCATTATTTTGGTCTCGAAGAAATCTGTTCCAGCTGGACTTTTCCACGGCTGCTTACAATCTTCCACTTAAAACAGGAGACTGAGTTCTGAGCTGCATAAACTTCAAAATCAAACACACATCGTTCCAGTGGTAGCAAGCTCCTAGCTTATTTTATTCCATGCAATGTTCCTTTTCAGGACATTTTTGTAACTCCTTGAATTTGTTTTATACAAAAAATCTTTTTCCCATAGGAAGGCAATTAATTTCCTCCAAACTTGTCATTGCCAAAATTTCGCAGGTATCAATTCACACAAAATTACAAAGGCACAGTTGTAAGTAATCCGCCAAATTGCCAGAGCTAAGAGAGTCTTCTCGGGCGTTGAGCTCGGGCTTACGAAATTTACGACCAAACGCTCGTCAATCTCCAGAGTTTACATTTCGTTTCAATTCACGTGCGCAAATTTAGGTTCATTAGTTAACACTTTTTTGTCGCAGAAATTCTTGTGCGTATATTTATTTTGATATAACTTATTTTTTAGAAATCACGACTTAAAATCTTTCGGGGAAAAATATGTGTAATCAACACGCACAACGTCATTCACTGTTCACATTGTTCTCTAATTTTGAACCCCCTGTTTTGAGTGATTTGTTGAAATACTGGGACAACCATAACACGAATACTCATCAAAATCACATCAAATACTTTTTTTAAAAATTTATTTTAGAAAATGACATTGTAATTAATTTTTTCGGATTGAGAATAATGCCTTCACGAAAGCAAAGTACGTTTAAGTGGATGTGACATTTTGGTTGGTTGGGTAGAAAACTTTACAACATTCAAATCGCTCTACCACCACTACAATTTGACATTCCATAAGTTGCAAAATGTTTTTTATTGTTATTTAGCATATTGGAATTCGAGCTTTTACATTGTGTAGGATGGACGGTATCATTGCCCACTTTAAAAGGTTGTCAAGTTGGTCCATGAGACTCATTGTCTACTACTAGGTATTAATTTGAGTTGCAATTTTATGAAACATTTTTTTTTGTATGGTGACCCGCATTTATTTTTAAATTTATACATGATATTTAATTCAAGATTTAGGAGCTGTTCATTGAAGTACAATTTTTCGAGCAACATCTTTTTACAATGATTTCTCTGTTTATAAGAACGACTTCGTAAACAATTGGTTCATTTTGTCAAAAAACGTTATTTGAGAATGACTGCTGGTCATGTAAACTTTTTTTCAATTTCGTGTTAGTGTTTATCAAAACTACGATTTAAGTGGTCCATATGTAAATAAGCCTAACTTTGAGTAGCTTATTGGAGCATATTTGACGTATCTCCATGAAAAAGAGCCGGCCTAAAACTTAAAAAATAAATTGTTTAATCAGGTCACTTCGCTATGTGTCCATCTAATGACGTACTGTGTGGCTTGTAAAGTTGCCTTTGCTAGAACTTCATGTCAACCAGGTTCAGGCTCGTACATTTTGGGCGATAGCAGGAACCATTGACGGTAACATTGTTCTCACGGTAATCTTTGAAAAACATTCGGACCCCCGTTGCTTTTGTTGCTCACCGGACAGTCTTCTTTATTGTGCGCTTTGATGAAGAAGTACATTTTTTCATGAAAAGATCTCCAGCTCCCACTCCCACAAACTTCGAGGCTATGGGTAGAATTGTACATAAGAACAAGATCCTTGCACGAAATCTGCCTCGCAGTCGAATCCCACAAACCGATCAGCTACGAACGGCGACGAATGGACACGTACGCAATCTACGCACACAGGAAAGCTTCGAGGCCGATAGCGTAAAATAAGCACGGAGTTTGGATGGGGAAAGTATTGAATACCGGGAAATTCTTAAACATCTCTTGAGGAAGATGGAATTGAGAATTAAGGAAATTTTCCGCGATCGAATTATCAGGCGATTTTAGCAATTCAGCTGCCCACCAGATTTTTTTTTTCTTTGGCGCAACCTTACGGTCAATACGTATGCAAATAAGCCATGAGCTTTACTAGAGATAAAGACTGATATTCCGGAAATATTGAGACCGCTGGAACCTGGTATTCTAACTGAAGTCATGAAACATTTTTTGGAAAGAGGAGAAAAATGTAAACATAAATTTTCGATCAGCAAACTTAAAGTTTTTTAATGCAAAACACAATTTAATAAGACATCAACGAACTTTAAAGTTGAAACAACTTTACATGCAACAGAAGTACTTTGACTTCTTCTAGGCTTATGACCCGATTCTAAAAAGATACGCCATTCCTTGTCATCCAGACTAACGCTCACATTTTTTCATAATTTTGCTTCTAACAATTTTACTTGTCACTCAACCACTCCCTCTACCACTCAAGTAATTCCTTAATATATAAATAACTTGGAAAAATAAAATACAATCCGTACAAAAGCTGGAAGTCTACACCCACACTCTGATCTGACATATGTCTCGAGAACGTGTCAACCCCCCACATGACAGTGGCTAAAGATGGCCATTTTGAACTTCTACCTGCAACCAACTTTCAAGCAATTTAATTTTGAATCCTTTAAAGAATTTCTTCTAATCTTTTTTTCATACACGCTTGTGTGCGTTCGTATCCTTTGAAGATACAACATATTACAGGGGACAACTTTATTTCAAGGTTTTGCAGGTTTGTCTCGTGCGTCTCTTATACCAAAGCCACGTTTCTATTTGGCAGTCTTTTGGCTTGTACCCCACCACTTTTAACTTGCAAAACAATCATATTACCACAAATTCTATTGGTGAATAAAGCCTCTAGTCCTGATTGAGGCTGAGTTGCCCTTTCGTTTACACTGTCCCAAAAACCAGCGGTCTTGTTAAGTTCGTTACTCACCCCGAACCTAGGCGGCCTATTTAGAAAAAGTTTTGTGTAAATTTTTGCGTATAGCACAATAAAGGTAGCGCAATTGGTATGGATGAAAAGAAAAAAAATTGGCGCCCAACGTTGGACCATTCAGCCACCCACTAATGAATTGCGACAAAAAGGACAAAAGCTAATTAAGTTTATGTCACAGAAAATTTGTTTCAAAAAGACTTCTGCTCTCGAGAACAATTAATATTACGGACACACACTTACCTACATACATACTGTGCCGTCTCATCCCCACTTGGGTCCTTATAAACATCCAAATGCAGATTGGTAGTAGTGGAAGTGAGACTACGAGTACGAGTACGAGAACCAGAGACAAAAGACAATGGCTAGGTAGCATGGAAAGTAACCGAATAGAAACTTGAAGGAGCTAAGGCATCGTAGAACAATTGATTGCTCTCGGAACCTTTTCGTCGTTCTTCTTTCTTCTTTCTTCTTTTGTCCTTCGAAAGGATATTGTTTGTTTTTTTTTCTTACTTTCCTTTCTACCTTGAAACAGTTCTCTCGGTGTGGAGACAAAAGACGACTTCCAGGGTGTTTTGGGCCATGTGCTCTGGCTGTTGGGTGTGTGCGTGTGACTGTGGCTGTGTACACAGTAGTTGGCGGAACAACTTGGAGCCCAGTTGATACACTGACTGAAGTCACTCTGCCGGAGTAATTACGCTTTTGTAACTCAATTTGTTTTTATGGTAGGAAATTTCGACTTGAAACTTTTGCGCAGAGATTTTCCTTTTATTCAACTTTTTTGTGTGTTGCCTCTTTTTGTTTGAACGGGTGGCACATCAAGGGCATGTGCGGTCTCGTTCTGGTCTTGTTCGGGATGTTCTTTGGGACGATAAAATTAGCTGAGATTAGGTAGTAAAGGCATTTTTAAAACTGTGCAAGGAATTTATGGAGACAAACGCATTTCGTGTCTTTTAAAAGACATCCATCTAGGACTTGGTTTGATGGTGGTAATAATGTGGAGTCGAATTGAATAGCCATAAAGTTCAATTGGCAGCAATTGAATGGAGGATTGGTGAATTGGTAAGTTGAACGTGCAAGTTACTGTCTGCAAATGCAATTGCTTACGGAAAACTTATGCTCTAATGGAAGTGGCACTAGATCTTCTGTTGAGTTTCCTTATAGGGTTTATTTTTGTATTTGAAAAGTGAAAGTGTATAAAGTGAGCTGGGACCCATTTTGAACCTGCAACCATGGAGGTCATAATGAGTTACTTTTAACGAATTGAAGAATTTGGCATATCCTTGCTGAGTTCAGTTTTGTGAAACTCTATTTGAGAAGACATCAGAGCTTCTGGCCTAAGCTTAAGTAGAAAGCCACGGATCAAACTACATCGAAGCTTAGCGAAGAAGTAACTTTATCTACATAAGGAAGATCGACCATGGTCATACATACCATACATAAGAAATAGGGAACCATAACTTGATGAGAAAATATTGAACCTAGAGCCCAGAGCAGTTGTAGATTTATCAAAGGTTTCATACTCGCCTAAGGGTAGCTTAAAAAGCCAACAAAAAGGAACTATGGTCGCATAACGATTTAAGATTTTGAAAATTTTATCTATCGTCTTAACTATTTACAATTACGACTTAAAATAAGACTGATAACTGAGGTAAAGTTTTGTCGGCTCAAGAATCAGGGCCCAACTTATTTCTTTTCTTTTTAACAAAAAAGTATAACTATGGCGGCTTTCTAAATCATTTCCGTATTTTAGACAATAAAAGGTTCTCAGAGCTAATTTTTCAAATTTGTGTTCATTTCTCGATGCTTGTGACTGTCAATATCATAGAAATCGTAATTTGCGAATTCCGGAAAAAAGTGAATTTTGAAACCATGGGCTATAGTCCAGCAGAATTAAGCAAAAAAGCCTCGGATTCCATATTTCTGTATTTTTGTCAATAAAAGGTTCTCAGAGCTAAATTTTAAAATTTGTGTTTAGTTAGGGATTCTTATGACTGTCAATATCATAGAAATCGTAATTTGCGAATTCCGGAAAAAAGTGCATTTTGAAACCATGGGCTATAGTCCAGCAGAATTAAGCAAAAATGCCTCGGATTCCATATTTCTGTATTTTTGTCAATAAAAGTTTCTCAGAGCTAATTTTTCAAATTTGTGTTCATTTCTCGATGCTTGTGACTGTCAATATCATAGAAATCGTAATTTGCGAATTCCGGAAAAAAGTGAATTTTGAAACCATGGGCTATAGTCCAGCAGAATTAAGCAAAAATGCCTCGGATTCCATATTTCTGTATTTTTGTCAATAAAAGGTTCTCAGAGCTAAATTTTCAAAATTGTGTTCATTTCTCGATGCTTGTGACTGTCAATATCATAGAAATCGTAATTTGCGAATTCCGGAAAAAAGTGAATTTTGAAACCATGGGCTATGGTCCAGCAGAATTAAGCAAAAATGCCTCGGATTCCATATTTCTGTATTTTTGTCAATAAAAGGTTCTCAGAGCTAAATTTTCAAATTTGTGTTTAGTTAGGGATGCTTATGACTGTCAATATCATAGAAATCGTAATTTGCGAATTCCGGAAAAAAGTGAATTTTGAAACCATGGGCTATAGTCCAGCAGAATTAAGCAAAAATGCCTCGGATTCCATATTTCTGTATTTTTGTCAATAAAAGGTTCTCAGAGCTAAATTTTCAAAATTGTGTTCATTTCTCGATGCTTGTGACTGTCAATATCATAGAAATCGTAATTTGCAAATTCCGGAAAAAAGTGCATTTTGAAACCATGGGCTATAGTCCAGCAGAATTAAGCAAAAAAGCCTCGGATTTCATTTTTCTGTATTTTTGTTAATAAAAGGTTCTCAGAGCTAAATTTTCAAATTTGTGTTCAGTTCGCGATGCTTGTCATTATTAGGGCCATAGAAATCTTAATTTGCGAATTCCAGAAAAAAGTGCATTTTGAAACCATGGGCTATAGTCCAGCAGAATTAAGCAAAAAAGCCTCGGATTTCATTTTTCTGTATTTTTGTCAATAAAAGGTTCTCAGAGCTAAATTTTCAAATTTGTGTTTAGTTAGGGATGCTTATGACTGTCAATATCATAGAAATCGTAATTTGCGAATTTCGGAAAAAAGTGCATTTTGAAACCATGGGCTATAGTCCAGCAGAATTAAGCAAAAATGCCTCGGATTCCATATTTCTGTATTTTTGTCAATAAAAGGTTCTCAGAGCTAAATTTTCAAATTTGTGTTTAGTTAGGGATGCTTATGACTGTCAATATCATAGAAATCGTAATTTGCGAATTTCGGAAAAAAGTGCATTTTGAAACCATGGGCTATAGTCCAGCAGAATTAAGCAAAAATGCCTCGGATTCCATATTTCTGTATTTTTGTCAATAAAAGGTTCTCAGAGCTAAATTTTCAAATTTGTGCTCAGTTCGCGGTGCTTGTGACTGTCAATATCATAGAAATAGTAATTTGCGAATTTCGGAAAAAAGTACATTTCGAAACCATGGGCTATAGTCCAGCAGAATTAAGCAAAAATGCCTCGGATTCCATATTTCTGTATTTTTGTCAATAAAAGGTTCTCAGAGCTAAATTTTCAAATTTGTGTTTAGTTAGGGATGCTTATGACTGTCAATATCATAGAAATCGTAATTTGCGAATTTCGGAAAAAAGTGCATTTTGAAACCATGGGCTATAGTCCAGCAGAATTAAGCAAAAATGCCTCGGATTCCATATTTCTGTATTTTTGTCAATAAAAGGTTCTCAGAGCTAAATTTTCAAATTTGTGTTCAGTTCGCGATGCTTGTCATTATTAGGGCCATAGAAATCTTAATTTGCGAATTCCAGAAAAAAGTGCATTTTGAAACCATGGGCTATAGTCCAGCAGAATTAAGCAAAAAAGCCTCGGATTTCATTTTTCTGTATTTTTGTCAATAAAAGGTTCTCAGAGCTAAATTTTCAAATTTGTGCTCAGTTCGCGGTGCTTGTGACTGTCAATATCATAGAAATAGTAATTTGCGAATTTCGGAAAAAAGTACATTTCGAAACCATGGGCTATAGTCCAGCAGAATTAAGCAAAAAAGCCTCGGATTTCATATTTCTGTATTTTTGTCAATAAAAGGTTCTCAGAGCTAAATTTTCAAATTTGTGTTCAGTTAGGGATGTTTGTGACTGTCAATATCATAGAAATCGTAATTTGCGAAATCCGAGAAAAGTGCATTTTGAACCATGGGCTATAGTCCAGCAGAATTAAGCAAAAAAGTCTCGGATTTCATATTTCTGTATTTTTGTCAATAAAAGGTTCTCAGAGCTAAATTTTCAAATTTGTGTTCAGTTAGGATGCTTGTCATTATCAGGGTCATAGAAATCGTAATTTGCAAATTCCGGAAAAAAGTGCATTTTGAAACCATGGGCTATAGTCCAGCAGAATTAAGCAAAAAAGCCTCGGATTTCATTTTTCTGTATTTTTGTTAATAAAAGGTTCTCAGAGCTAAATTTTCAAATTTGTGTTCAGTTCGCGATGCTTGTCATTATTAGGGCCATAGAAATCTTAATTTGCGAATTCCAGAAAAAAGTGCATTTTGAAACCATGGGCTATAGTCCAGCAGAATTAAGCAAAAAAGCCTCGGATTTCATTTTTCTGTATTTTTGTCAATAAAAGGTTCTCAGAGCTAAATTTTCAATTTTGTGCTCAGTTCGCGGTGCTTGTGACTGTCAATATCATAGAAATAGTAATTTGCGAATTTCGGAAAAAAGTACATTTCGAAACCATGGGCTATAGTCCAGCAGAATTAAGCAAAAAAGCCTCGGATTTCATATTTCTGTATTTTTGTCAATAAAAGGTTCTCAGAGCTAAATTTTCAAATTTGTGTTCAGTTAGGGATGTTTGTGACTGTCAATATCATAGAAATCGTAATTTGCGAAATCCGGAGTAAAGTGCATTTGAAACCATGGGCTATAGTCCAGCAGAATTAAGCAAAAAAGCCTCGATTTCATATTTCTGTATTTTTGTCAATAAAAGGTTCTCAGAGCTAAATTTTCAAATTTGTGTTCAGTTAGGGATGTTTGTGACTGTCAATATCATAGAAATCGTAATTTGCGAAATCCGGAGAAAAGTGCATTTTGAAACCATGGGCTATAGTCCAGCAGAATTAAGCAAAAAAGCCTCGGATTTCATATTTCTGTATTTTTGTCAATAAAAGGTTCTCAGAGCTAAATTTTCAATTTGTGTTCAGTTAGGGATGTTTGTGACTGTCAATATCATAGAAATCGTAATTTGCGAAATCCGGAGAAAAGTGCATTTTGAAACCATGGGCTATAGTCCAGCAGAATTAAGCAAAAAAGCCTCGGATTTCATATTTCTAAATTTTTGTCAGTAAAGGTTCTCAGAGTAAAATTTTCAAATTTGTGTTCAGTTAGGGATGCTTGTCATTATCAGGGTCATAGAAATCGTAATTTGCAAATTCCGGAAAAAAGTGCATTTTGAAACCATGGGCTATAGTCCAGCAGAATTAAGCAAAAAAGCCTCGGATTTCATTTTTCTGTATTTTTGTTAATAAAAGGTTCTCAGAGCTAAATTTTCAAATTTGTGTTCAGTTCGCGATGCTTGTCATTATTAGGGCCATAGAAATCTTAATTTGCGAATTCCAGAAAAAAGTGCATTTTGAAACCATGGGCTATAGTCCAGCAGAATTAAGCAAAAAAGCCTCGGATTTCATTTTTCTGTATTTTTGTCAATAAAAGGTTCTCAGAGCTAAATTTTCAAATTTGTGTTCAGTTCGCGATGCTTGTCATTATTAGGGCCATAGAAATCGTAATTTGCGAATTCCGGAAAAAAGTGCATTTTGAAACCATGGGCTATAGTCCAGCAGAATTAAGCAAAAAAGCCTGGGATTTCATATTTCAGTATTTTTGTCAATAAAAGGTCCTCAGAGCTAAATTTCAAATCTGTGTTCATTTCTCGATGCTTGTGACTGTCAATATCATAGAAATCGTAATTTGCGAGTTCCGGAAAAAAGTGCATTTGAAACCATGGGCTATAGTCCAGCAGAATTAAGCAAAAATGCCTCGGATTCCATATTTCTGTATTTTTGTCAATAAAAGTTTCTCAGAGCTAATTTTTCAAATTTGTGTTCATTTCTCGATGCTTGTGACTGTCAATATCATAGAAATCGTAATTTGTGAATTCCGGAAAAAAGTGCATTTTGAAACCATGGGCTATAGTCCAGCAGAATTAAGCAAAAATGCCTCGGATTCCATATTTCTGTATTTTTGTCAATAAAAGTTTCTCAGAGCTAATTTTTCAAATTTGTGTTCATTTCTCGATGCTTGTGACTGTCAATATCATAGAAATCGTAATTTGCAAATTCCGGAAAAAAGTGCATTTGAAACCATGGGCTATAGTCCAGCAGAATTAAGCAAAAAAGCCTCGGATTTCATTTTTCTGTATTTTTGTTAATAAAAGGTTCTCAGAGCTAAATTTTCAAATTTGTGTTCAGTTCGCGATGCTTGTCATTATTAGGGCCATAGAAATCTTAATTTGCGAATTCCAGAAAAAAGTGCATTTTGAAACCATGGGCTATAGTCCAGCAGAATTAAGCAAAAAAGCCTCGGATTTCATTTTTCTGTATTTTTGTCAATAAAAGGTTCTCAGAGCTAAATTTTCAAATTTGTGTTCAGTTCGCGATGCTTGTCATTATTAGGGCCATAGAAATCGTAATTTGCGAATTCCGGAAAAAAGTGCATTTTGAAACCATGGGCTATAGTCCAGCAGAATTAAGCAAAAAAGCCTGGGATTTCATATTTCAGTATTTTTGTCAATAAAAGTTTCTCAGAGCTAATTTTTCAAATTTGTGTTCATTTCTCGATGCTTGTGACTGTCAATATCATAGAAATCGTAATTTGTGAATTCCGGAAAAAAGTGCATTTTGAAACCATGGGCTATAGTCCAGCAGAATTAAGCAAAAATGCCTCGGATTCCATATTTCTGTATTTTTGTCAATAAAAGGTTCTCAGAGCTAAATTTCAAATTTGTGTTTAGTTAGGGATGCTTATGACTGTCAATATCATAGAAATCGTAATTTGCGTATTCCGGAAAAAAGTGCATTTTGAAACCATGGGCTATAGTCCAGCAGAATTAAGCATAAATGCCTCGGATTCCATATTTCTGTATTTTTGTCAATAAAAGGTTCTCAGAGCTAAATTTTCAATTTGTGTTTAGTTAGGGATGCTTATGACTGTCAATATCATAGAAATCGTAATTTGCGAATTCCGGAAAAAAGTGCATTTTGAAACCATGGGCTATAGTCCAGCAGAATTAAGCAAAAATGACTCGGATTCCATATTTCTGTATTTTTGTCAATAAAAGTTTCTCAGAGCTAATTTTTCAAATTTGTGTTCATTTCTCGATGCTTGTGACTGTCAATATCATAGAAATCGTAATTTGCGAATTCCGGAAAAAAGTGCATTTTGAAACCATGGGCTATAGTCCAGCAGAATTAAGCAAAAATGCCTCTGATTCCATATTTCTGTATTTTTGTCAATAAAAGGTTCTCAGAGCTAAATTTTCAAATTTGTGTTTAGTTAGGGATGCTTATGACTGTCAATATCATAGAAATCGTAATTTGCGAATTCCGGAAAAAAGTGCATTTTGAAACCATAGGCTATAGTCCAGCAGAATTAAGCAAAAATGCCTCTGATTCCATATTTCTGTATTTTTGTCAATAAAGGGTTCTAAGAGCTAATTTTTCAAATTTGTGTTAATTTCTCGATGCTCGTGACTGTCAATATCATGGAAATCGTAATTTGCGAATTCGAAAAAAGTGCATTTGAAACCATGGGCTATAGTCCAGCAGAATTAAGCAAAAAAGCCTCGGATTCCATATTTCTGTATTTTTGTCAATAAAAGGTTCTCAGAGCTAATTTTTCAAATTTGTGTTCAGTTCGCAATGCTTGACATTATCAGGGTCATAGAAATCCTAATTTGCGAATTCCGGAAAAAAGTGCATTTTGAAACCATGGGCTATAGTCCAGCAGAATTAAGCAAAAATGCCTCGGATTAAATATTTCTGTATTTTTGTCAATAAAAGTTTCTCAGAGCTAATTTTTCAAATTTGTGTTCATTTCTCGATGCTTGTGACTGTCAATATCATAGAAATCGTAATTTGCGAATTCCGGAAAAAAGTGCATTTTGAAACCATGGGCTATAGTCCAGCAGAATTAAGCAAAAATGCCTCGGATTCCATATTTCTGTATTTTTGTCAATAAAAGGTTCTCAGAGCTAATTTTTTTAATTTGTGTTCAGTTCGCAATGCTTGACATTATCAGGGTCATAGAAATCCTAATTTGCGAATTCCGGAAAAATGTGCATTTTGAAACCATGGCTATAGTCCAGCAGAATTAAGCAAAAATGCCTCGGATTAAATTTCTGTATTTTTGTCAATAAAAGTTTCTCAGAGCTAATTTTTCAAATTTGTGTTCATTTCTCGATGCTTGTGACTGTCAATATCATAGAAATCGTAATTTGCGAATTCCGGAAAAAAGTGCATTTTGAAACCATGGGCTATAGTCCAGCAGAATTAAGCAAAAATGCCTCGGATTCCATATTTCTGTATTTTTGTCAATAAAAGGTTCTCAGAGCTAAATTTTCAAATTTGTGTTTAGTTAGGGATGCTTATGACTGTCAATATCATAGAAATCGTAATTTGCGAATTCCGGAAAAAAGTGCATTTTGAAACCATGGGCTATAGTCCAGCAGAATTAAGCAAAAATGCCTCGGATTCCATATTTCTGTATTTTTGTCAATAAAAGGTTCTCAGAGCTAATTTTTCAAATTTGTGTTCAGTTCGCGATGCTTGACATTAACAGGGTCATAGAAATCGTAATTTGCGAATTCCGGAAAAAAGTGCATTTTGAAACCATGGGCTATAGTCCAGCAGAATTAAGCAAAAATGCCTCGGATTCCATATTTCTGTATTTTTGTCAATAAAAGGTTCTCAGAGCTAAATTTTCAAATTTATGTTCCGTCCGTGATGCTTGTGAGTCTCAATATCATAGAAATCGTAATTTGCGAATTCCGGAAAAAAGTGCATTTTGAAACCATGGGCTATAGTCCAGCAGAATTAAGCAAAAATGCCTCGGATTCCATATTTCTGTATTTTTGTCAATAAAAGGTTCTCAGAGCTAATTTTTCAAATTTGTGTTCAGTTCGCGATGCTTGACATTAACAGGGTCATAGAAATCGTAATTTGCGAATTCCGGAAAAAAGTGCATTTTGAAACCATGGGCTATAGTCCAGCAGAATTAAGCAAAAATGCCTCGGATTCCATATTTCTGTATTTTTGTCAATAAAAGTTTCTCAGAGCTAATTTTTCAAATTTGTGTTCATTTCTCGATGCTTGTGACTGTCAATATCATAGAAATCGTAATTTGCGAATTCCGGAAAAAAGTGCATTTTGAAACCATGGGCTATAGTCCAGCAGAATTAAGCAAAAATGCCTCGGATTCCATATTTCTGTATTTTTGTCAATAAAAGGTTCCCAGAGCTAATTTTTTTAATTTGTGTTCAGTTCGCAATGCTTGACATTATCAGGGTCATAGAAATCCTAATTTGCGAATTCCGGAAAAATGTGCATTTTGAAACCATGGGCTATAGTCCAGCAGAATTAAGCAAAAATGCCTCGGATTAAATATTTCTGTATTTTTGTCAATAAAAGTTTCTCAGAGCTAATTTTTCAAATTTGTGTTCATTTCTCGATGCTTGTGACTGTCAATATCATAGAAATCGTAATTTGCGAATTCCGGAAAAAAGTGCATTTTGAAACCATGGGCTATAGTCCAGCAGAATTAAGCAAAAATGCCTCGGATTCCATATTTCTGTATTTTTGTCAATAAAAGGTTCTCAGAGCTAAATTTTCAAATTTGTGTTTAGTTAGGGATGCTTATGACTGTCAATATCATAGAAATCGTAATTTGCGAATTCCGGAAAAAAGTGCATTTTGAAACCATGGGCTATAGTCCAGCAGATTTAAGCAAAATGCCTCGGATTCCATATTTCTGTATTTTTGTCAATAAAAGTTTCTCAGAGCTAATTTTTCAAATTTGTGTTCAGTTCGCGATGCTTGTGACGGTCAATATCATAGAAATCGTAATTTGCGAATTCCGGAAAAAAGTGCATTTTGAAACCATGGGCTATAGTCCAGCAGAATTAAGCAAAAATGCCTCGGATTCCATATTTCTGTATTTTTGTCAATAAAAGGTTCTCAGAGCTAAATTTTCAAATTTGTGTTTAGTTAGGGATGCTTATGACTGTCAATATCATAGAAATCGTAATTTGCGAATTCCGGAAAAAAGTGCATTTTGAAACCATGGGCTATAGTCCAGCAGAATTAAGCAAAAATGCCTCGGATTCCATATTTCTGTATTTTTGTCAATAAAAGGTTCTCAGAGCTAATTTTTCAAATTTGTGTTCAGTTCGCGATGCTTGACATTATCAGGGTCATAGAAATCGTAATTTGCGAATTCCGGAAAAAAGTGCATTTTGAAACCATGGGCTATAGTCCAGCAGAATTAAGCAAAAATGCCTCGGATTCCATATTTCTGTATTTTTGTCAATAAAAGGTTCTCAGAGCTAATTTTTCAAATTTGTGTTCAGTTCGCGATGCTTGACATTAACAGGGTCATAGAAATCGTAATTTGCGAATTCCGGAAAAAAGTGCATTTTGAAACCATGGGCTATAGTCCAGCAGAATTAAGCAAAAATGCCTCGGATTAAATATTTCTGTATTTTTGTCAATAAAAGTTTCTCAGAGCTAATTTTTCAAATTTGTGTTTAGTTAGGGATGCTTATGACTGTCAATATCATAGAAATCGTAATTTGCGAATTCCGGAAAAAAGTGCATTTTGAAACCATGGGCTATAGTCCAGCAGAATTAAGCAAAAATGCCTCGGATTCCATATTTCTGTATTTTTGTCACTAAAAGGTTCTCAGAGCTAATTTTTCAAATTTGTGTTCAGTTCGCGATGCTTGACATTATCAGGTTCATAGAAATCGTAATTTGCGAATTCCGGAAAAAAGTGCATTTTGAAACCATGGGCTATAGTCCAGCAGAATTAAGCAAAAATGCCTCGGATTCCATATTTCTGTATTTTTGTCAATAAAAGGTTCTCAGAGCTAATTTTTCAAATTTGTGTTCAGTTCGCGATGCTTGACATTAACAGGGTCATAGAAATCGTAATTTGCGAATTCCGGAAAAAAGTGCATTTTGAAACCATGGGCTATAGTCCAGCAGAATTAAGCAAAAAAGCCTCGGATTTCATATTTCTGTATTTTTGTAAATAAAAGGTTCTCAGAGCTAATTTTTCAAATTTGTGTTCATTTCTCGATGCTTGTGACTGTCAATATCATAGAAATTGTAATTTGCGAATTCCGGAAAAAAGTGCATTTTGAAACCATGGGCTATAGTCCAGCAGAATTAAGCAAAAATGCCTCGGATTCCATATTTCTGTATTTTTGTCAATAAAAGGTTCTCAGAGCTAAATTTTCAAATTTGTGTTCAGTTCGCGATGCTTGACATTATCAGGGTCATAGAAATCGTAATTTGCGAATTCCGGAAAAAAGTGCATTTTGAAACCATGGGCTATAGTCCAGCAGAATTTAGCAAAAATGCCTCGGATTCCATATTTCTGTATTTTTGTCAATAAAAGGTTCTCAGAGCTAAATTTTCAAATTTGTGTTCATTTCGCGGTGCTCGCGACTGTCAGTATCATAGAAATCGTAATTTGCGAATTTCGGAAAAAAAGTACATTTTGAAACCATGGGCTATAGTCCAGCAGAATTAAGCAAAAATGCCTCGGATTCCATATTTCTGTATTTTTGTCAATAAAAGGTTCTCAGAGCTAAATTTTCAAATTTGTGTTTAGTTAGGGATGCTTATGACTGTCAATATCATAGAAATCGTAATTTGCGAATTCCGGAAAAAAGTGCATTTTGAAACCATGGGCTATAGTCCAGCAGAATTAAGCAAAAATGCCTCGGATTCCATATTTCTGTATTTTTGTCACTAAAAGGTTCTCAGAGCTAATTTTTCAAATTTGTGTTCAGTTCGCGATGCTTGACATTATCAGGTTCATAGAAATCGTAATTTGCGAATTCCGGAAAAAAGTGCATTTTGAAACCATGGGCTATAGTCCAGCAGAATTAAGCAAAAATGCCTCGGATTCCATATTTCTGTATTTTTGTCAATAAAAGGTTCTCAGAGCTAATTTTTCAAATTTGTGTTCAGTTCGCGATGCTTGACATTAACAGGGTCATAGAAATCGTAATTTGCGAATTCCGGAAAAAAGTGCATTTTGAAACCATGGGCTATAGTCCAGCAGAATTAAGCAAAAAAGCCTCGGATTTCATATTTCTGTATTTTTGTAAATAAAAGGTTCTCAGAGCTAATTTTTCAAATTTGTGTTCATTTCTCGATGCTTGTGACTGTCAATATCATAGAAATCGTAATTTGCGAATTCCGGAAAAAAGTGCATTTTGAAACCATGGGCTATAGTCCAGCAGAATTAAGCAAAAATGCCTCGGATTCCATATTTCTGTATTTTTGTCAATAAAAGTTTCTCAGAGCTAATTTTTCAAATTTGTGTTCATTTCTCGATGCTTGTGACTGTCAATGTCATAGAAATCGTAATTTGCGAATACCGGAAAAAAGTGCATTTTGAAATCATGGGCTATAGTCCAGCAGAATTAAGCAAAAATGCCTCGGATTCCATATTTCTGTATTTTATTCAATAAAAGGTTCTCAGAGCTAAATTTTCAAATTTGTGTTCATTTCGCGGTGCTCGCGACTGTCAGTATCATAGAAATCGTAATTTGCGAATTCCGGAAAAAAGTGCATTTTGAAACCATGGGCTATAGTCCAGCAGAATTAAGCAAAAATGCCTCGGATTCCATATTTCTGTATTTTTGTCAATAAAAGGTTCTCAGAGCTAATTTTTTCAAATTTGTGTTCATTTCGCGGTGCTCGCGACTGTCAGTATCATAGAAATCGTAATTTGCGAATTTCGGAAAAAAAGTACATTTTGAAACCATGGGCTATAGTCCAGCAGAATTAAGCAAAAATGCCTCGGATTCCATATTTCTGTATTTTATTCAATAAAAGGTTCTCAGAGCTAAATTTTCAAATTTGTGTTTAGTTAGGGATGCTTATGACTGTCAATATCATAGAAATCGTAATTTGCGAATTCCGGAAAAAAGTGCATTTTGAAACCATGGGCTATAGTCCAGCAGAATTAAGCAAAAATGCCTCGGATTCCATATTTCTGTATTTTTGTCAATAAAAGGTTCTCAGAGCTAAATTTTCAAATTTGTGTTCATTTCGCGGTGCTCGCGACTGTCAGTATCATAGAAATCGTAATTTGCGAATTTCGGAAAAAAAGTACATTTTGAAACCATGGGCTATAGTCCAGCAGAATTAAGCAAAAATGCCTCGGATTCCATATTTCTGTATTTTATTCAATAAAAGGTTCTCAGAGCTAAATTTTCAAATTTGTGTTTAGTTAGGGATGCTTATGACTGTCAATATCATAGAAATCGTAATTTGCGAATTCCGGAAAAAAGTGCATTTTGAAACCATGGGCTATAGTCCAGCAGAATTAAGCAAAAATGCCTCGGATTCCATATTTCTGTATTTTTGTCAATAAAAGGTTCTCAGAGCTAATTTTTCAAATTTGTGTTCATTTCGCGATGCTTGACATTATTAGGGTCATAGAAATCGTAATTTGCGAATTCCGGAAAAAAGTGCATTTTGAAACCATGGGCTATAGTCCAGCAGAATTAAGCAAAAATGCCTCGGATTCCATATTTCTGTATTTTTGTCAATAAAAGGTTCTCAGAGCTAATTTTTCAAATTTGTGTTCATTTCGCGATGCTTGACATTATTAGGGTCATAGAAATCGTAATTTGCGAATTCCGGAAAAAAGTACATTTTGAAACCATGGGCTATAGTCCAGCAGAATTAAGCAAAAATGCCTCGGATTCCATATTTCTGTATTTTATTCAATAAAAGGTTCTCAGAGCTAAATTTTCAAATTTGTGTTTAGTTAGGGATGCTTATGACTGTCAATATCATAGAAATCGTAATTTGCGAATTCCGGAAAAAAGTGCATTTTGAAACCATGGGCTATAGTCCAGCAGAATTAAGCAAAAATGCCTCGGATTCCATATTTCTGTATTTTTGTCAATAAAAGGTTCTCAGAGCTAATTTTTCAAATTTGTGTTCATTTCGCGATGCTTGACATTATTAGGGTCATAGAAATCGTAATTTGCGAATTCCGGAAAAAAGTGCATTTTGAAACCATGGGCTATAGTCCAGCAGAATTAAGCAAAAATGCCTCGGATTCCATATTTCTGTATTTTATTCAATAAAAGGTTCTCAGAGCTAAATTTTCAAATTTGTGTTCATTTCGCGGTGCTCGCGACTGTCAGTATCATAGAAATCGTAATTTGCGAATTTCGGAAAAAAAGTACATTTTGAAACCATGGGCTATAGTCCAGCAGAATTAAGCAAAAATGCCTCGGATTCCATATTTCTGTATTTTATTCAATAAAAGGTTCTCAGAGCTAAATTTTCAAATTTGTGTTTAGTTAGGGATGCTTATGACTGTCAATATCATAGAAATCGTAATTTGCGAATTCCGGAAAAAAGTGCATTTTGAAACCATGGGCTATAGTCCAGCAGAATTAAGCAAAAATGCCTCGGATTCCATATTTCTGTATTTTTGTCAATAAAAGGTTCTCAGAGCTAATTTTTCAAATTTGTGTTCATTTCGCGATGCTTGACATTATTAGGGTCATAGAAATCGTAATTTGCGAATTCCGGAAAAAAGTGCATTTTGAAACCATGGGCTATAGTCCAGCAGAATTAAGCAAAAATGCCTCGGATTCCATATTTCTGTATTTTTGTCAATAAAAGGTTCTCAGAGCTAATTTTTCAAATTTGTGTTCATTTCGCGATGCTTGACATTATTAGGGTCATAGAAATCGTAATTTGCGAATTCCGGAAAAAAGTACATTTTGAAACCATGGGCTATAGTCCAGCAGAATTAAGCAAAAATGCCTCGGATTCCATATTTCTGTATTTTATTCAATAAAAGGTTCTCAGAGCTAAATTTTCAAATTTGTGTTTAGTTAGGGATGCTTATGACTGTCAATATCATAGAAATCGTAATTTGCGAATTCCGGAAAAAAGTGCATTTTGAAACCATGGGCTATAGTCCAGCAGAATTAAGCAAAAATGCCTCGGATTCCATATTTCTGTATTTTTGTCAATAAAAGGTTCTCAGAGCTAATTTTTCAAATTTGTGTTCATTTCGCGATGCTTGACATTATTAGGGTCATAGAAATCGTAATTTGCGAATTCCGGAAAAAAGTGCATTTTGAAACCATGGGCTATAGTCCAGCAGAATTAAGCAAAAATGCCTCGGATTCCATATTTCTGTATTTTTGTCAATAAAAGGTTCTCAGAGCTAATTTTTCAAATTTGTGTTCATTTCGCGATGCTTGACATTATTAGGGTCATAGAAATCGTAATTTGCGAATTCCGGAAAAAAGTACATTTTGAAACCATGGGCTATAGTCCAGCAGAATTAAGCAAAAATGCCTCGGATTCCATATTTCTGTATTTTATTCAATAAAAGGTTCTCAGAGCTAAATTTTCAAATTTGTGTTTAGTTAGGGATGCTTATGACTGTCAATATCATAGAAATCGTAATTTGCGAATTCCGGAAAAAAGTGCATTTTGAAACCATGGGCTATAGTCCAGCAGAATTAAGCAAAAATGCCTCGGATTCCATATTTCTGTATTTTATTCAATAAAAGGTTCTCAGAGCTAAATTTTCAAATTTGTGTTCATTTCGCGGTGCTCGCGACTGTCAGTATCATAGAAATCGTAATTTGCGAATTTCGGAAAAAAAGTACATTTTGAAACCATGGGCTATAGTCCAGCAGAATTAAGCAAAAATGCCTCGGATTCCATATTTCTGTATTTTATTCAATAAAAGGTTCTCAGAGCTAAATTTTCAAATTTGTGTTCATTTCGCGGTGCTCGCGACTGTCAATATCATAGAAATCGTAATTTGCGAATTCCGGAAAAAAGTGCATTTTGAAACCATGGGCTATAGTCCAGCAGAATTAAGCAAAAATGCCTCGGATTCCATATTTCTGTATTTTATTCAATAAAAGGTTCTCAGAGCTAATTTTTCAAATTTGTGTTCATTTCGCGATGCTTGACATTATTAGGGTCATAGAAATCGTAATTTGCGAATTCCGGAAAAAAGTACATTTTGAAACCATGGGCTATAGTCCAGCAGAATTAAGCAAAAATGCCTCGGATTCCATATTTCTGTATTTTATTCAATAAAAGGTTCTCAGAGCTAAATTTTCAAATTTGTGTTCATTTCGCGGTGCTCGCGACTGTCAGTATCATAGAAATCGTAATTTGCGAATTTCGGAAAAAAAGTACATTTTGAAACCATGGGCTATAGTCCAGCAGAATTAAGCAAAAATGCCTCGGATTCCATATTTCTGTATTTTATTCAATAAAAGGTTCTCAGAGCTAAATTTTCAAATTTGTGTTTAGTTAGGGATGCTTATGACTGTCAATATCATAGAAATCGTAATTTGCGAATTCCGGAAAAAAGTGCATTTTGAAACCATGGGCTATAGTCCAGCAGAATTAAGCAAAAATGCCTCGGATTCCATATTTCTGTATTTTTGTCAATAAAAGGTTCTCAGAGCTAATTTTTCAAATTTGTGTTCATTTCGCGATGCTTGACATTATTAGGGTCATAGAAATCGTAATTTGCGAATTCCGGAAAAAAGTGCATTTTGAAACCATGGGCTATAGTCCAGCAGAATTAAGCAAAAATGCCTCGGATTCCATATTTCTGTATTTTATTCAATAAAAGGTTCTCAGAGCTAAATTTTCAAATTTGTGTTTAGTTAGGGATGCTTATGACTGTCAATATCATAGAAATCGTAATTTGCGAATTCCGGAAAAAAAGTGCATTTTGAAACCATGGGCTATAGTCCAGCAGAATTAAGCAAAAATGCCTCGGATTCCATATTTCTGTATTTTATTCAATAAAAGGTTCTCAGAGCTAAATTTTCAAATTTGTGTTTAGTTAGGGATGCTTATGACTGTCAATATCATAGAAATCGTAATTTGCGAATTCCGGAAAAAAGTGCATTTTGAAACCATGGGCTATAGTCCAGCAGAATTAAGCAAAAATGCCTCGGATTCCATATTTCTGTATTTTTGTCAATAAAAGGTTCTCAGAGCTAATTTTTCAAATTTGTGTTCATTTCGCGATGCTTGACATTATTAGGGTCATAGAAATCGTAATTTGCGAATTCCGGAAAAAAGTGCATTTTGAAACCATGGGCTATAGTCCAGCAGAATTAAGCAAAAATGCCTCGGATTCCATATTTCTGTATTTTTGTCAATAAAAGGTTCTCAGAGCTAAATTTTCAAATTTGTGTTCATTTCGCGGTGTCGCGACTGTCAGTATCATAGAAATCGTAATTTGCGAATTTCGGAAAAAAAGTACATTTTGAAACCATGGGCTATAGTCCAGCAGAATTAAGCAAAAATGCCTCGGATTCCATATTTCTGTATTTTATTCAATAAAAGGTTCTCAGAGCTAAATTTTCAAATTTGTGTTCATTTCGCGGTGCTCGCGACTGTCAGTATCATAGAAATCGTAATTTGCGAATTTCGGAAAAAAGTACATTTTGAAACCATGGGCTATAGTCCAGCAGAATTAAGCAAAAATGCCTCGGATTCCATATTTCTGTATTTTATTCAATAAAAGGTTCTCAGAGCTAAATTTTCAAATTTGTGTTTAGTTAGGGATGCTTATGACTGTCAATATCATAGAAATCGTAATTTGCGAATTCCGGAAAAAAGTGCATTTTGAAACCATGGGCTATAGTCCAGCAGAATTAAGCAAAAATGCCTCGGATTCCATATTTCTGTATTTTTGTCAATAAAAGGTTCTCAGAGCTAAATTTTCAAATTTGTGTTCATTTCGCGGTGCTCGCGACTGTCAGTATCATAGAAATCGTAATTTGCGAATTTCGGAAAAAAAGTACATTTTGAAACCATGGGCTATAGTCCAGCAGAATTAAGCAAAAATGCCTCGGATTCCATATTTCTGTATTTTATTCAATAAAAGGTTCTCAGAGCTAAATTTTCAAATTTGTGTTCATTTCGCGGTGCTCGCGACTGTCAGTATCATAGAAATCGTAATTTGCGAATTTCGGAAAAAAGTACATTTTGAAACCATGGGCTATAGTCCAGCAGAATTAAGCAAAAATGCCTCGGATTCCATATTTCTGTATTTTATTCAATAAAAGGTTCTCAGAGCTAAATTTTCAAATTTGTGTTTAGTTAGGGATGCTTATGACTGTCAATATCATAGAAATCGTAATTTGCGAATTCCGGAAAAAAGTGCATTTTGAAACCATGGGCTATAGTCCAGCAGAATTAAGCAAAAATGCCTCGGATTCCATATTTCTGTATTTTATTCAATAAAGGTTCTCAGAGCTAAATTTTCAAATTTGTGTTTAGTTAGGGATGCTTATGACTGTCAATATCATAGAAATCGTAATTTGCGAATTCCGAAAAAAGTGCATTTTGAAACCATGGGCTATAGTCCAGCAGAATTAAGCAAAAATGCCTCGGATTCCATATTTCTGTATTTTTGTCAATAAAAGGTTCTCAGAGCTAAATTTTCAAATTTGTGTTCATTTCGCGGTGCTCGCGACTGTCAGTATCATAGAAATCGTAATTTGCGAATTTCGGAAAAAAAGTACATTTTGAAACCATGGGCTATAGTCCAGCAGAATTAAGCAAAAATGCCTCGGATTCCATATTTCTGTATTTTATTCAATAAAAGGTTCTCAGAGCTAAATTTTCAAATTTGTGTTTAGTTAGGGATGCTTATGACTGTCAATATCATAGAAATCGTAATTTGCGAATTCCGGAAAAAAGTGCATTTTGAAACCATGGGCTATAGTCCAGCAGAATTAAGCAAAAATGCCTCGGATTCCATATTTCTGTATTTTATTCAATAAAAGGTTCTCAGAGCTAAATTTTCAAATTTGTGTTCATTTCGCGGTGCTCGCGACTGTCAGTATCATAGAAATCGTAATTTGCGAATTTCGGAAAAAAGTACATTTTGAAACCATGGGCTATAGTCCAGCAGAATTAAGCAAAAATGCCTCGGATTCCATATTTCTGTATTTTATTCAATAAAAGGTTCTCAGAGCTAAATTTTCAAATTTGTGTTTAGTTAGGGATGCTTATGACTGTCAATATCATAGAAATCGTAATTTGCGAATTCCGGAAAAAAGTGCATTTTGAAACCATGGGCTATAGTCCAGCAGAATTAAGCAAAAATGCCTCGGATTCCATATTTCTGTATTTTTGTCAATAAAAGGTTCTCAGAGCTAATTTTTCAAATTTGTGTTCATTTCGCGATGCTTGACATTATTAGGGTCATAGAAATCGTAATTTGCGAATTCCGGAAAAAAGTGCATTTTGAAACCATGGGCTATAGTCCAGCAGAATTAAGCAAAAATGCCTCGGATTCCATATTTCTGTATTTTTGTCAATAAAAGGTTCTCAGAGCTAATTTTTCAAATTTGTGTTCATTTCGCGATGCTTGACATTATTAGGGTCATAGAAATCGTAATTTGCGAATTCCGGAAAAAAGTACATTTTGAAACCATGGGCTATAGTCCAGCAGAATTAAGCAAAAATGCCTCGGATTCCATATTTCTGTATTTTATTCAATAAAAGGTTCTCAGAGCTAAATTTTCAAATTTGTGTTTAGTTAGGGATGCTTATGACTGTCAATATCATAGAAATCGTAATTTGCGAATTCCGGAAAAAAGTGCATTTTGAAACCATGGGCTATAGTCCAGCAGAATTAAGCAAAAATGCCTCGGATTCCATATTTCTGTATTTTTGTCAATAAAAGGTTCTCAGAGCTAATTTTTCAAATTTGTGTTCATTTCGCGATGCTTGACATTATTAGGGTCATAGAAATCGTAATGTGCGAATTCCGGAAAAAAGTGCATTTTGAAACCATGGGCTATAGTCCAGCAGAATTAAGCAAAAATGCCTCGGATTCCATATTTCTGTATTTTTGTCAATAAAAGGTTCTCAGAGCTAAATTTTCAAATTTGTGTTCATTTCGCGGTGCTCGCGACTGTCAGTATCATAGAAATCGTAATTTGCGAATTTCGGAAAAAAAGTACATTTTGAAACCATGGGCTATAGTCCAGCAGAATTAAGCAAAAATGCCTCGGATTCCATATTTCTGTATTTTTGTCAATAAAAGGTTCTCAGAGCTAAATTTTCAAATTTGTGTTCATTTCGCGGTGCTCGCGACTGTCAGTATCATAGAAATCGTAATTTGCGAATTTCGGAAAAAAAGTACATTTTGAAACCATGGGCTATAGTCCAGCAGAATTAAGCAAAAATGCCTCGGATTCCATATTTCTGTATTTTATTCAATAAAAGGTTCTCAGAGCTAAATTTTCAAATTTGTGTTCATTTCGCGGTGCTCGCGACTGTCAGTATCATAGAAATCGTAATTTGCGAATTTCGGAAAAAAAGTACATTTTGAAACCATGGGCTATAGTCCAGCAGAATTAAGCAAAAATGCCTCGGATTCCATATTTCTGTATTTTATTCAATAAAAGGTTCTCAGAGCTAAATTTTCAAATTTGTGTTCATTTCGCGGTGCTCGCGACTGTCAGTATCATAGAAATCGTAATTTGCGAATTTCGGAAAAAAAGTACATTTTGAAACCATGGGCTATAGTCCAGCAGAATTAAGCAAAAATGCCTCGGATTCCATATTTCTGTATTTTATTCAATAAAAGGTTCTCAGAGCTAAATTTTCAAATTTGTGTTTAGTTAGGGATGCTTATGACTGTCAATATCATAGAAATCGTAATTTGCGAATTCCGGAAAAAAGTGCATTTTGAAACCATGGGCTATAGTCCAGCAGAATTAAGCAAAAATGCCTCGGATTCCATATTTCTGTATTTTATTCAATAAAAGGTTCTCAGAGCTAAATTTTCAAATTTGTGTTTAGTTAGGGATGCTTATGACTGTCAATATCATAGAAATCGTAATTTGCGAATTCCGGAAAAAAGTGCATTTTGAAACCATGGGCTATAGTCCAGCAGAATTAAGCAAAAATGCCTCGGATTCCATATTTCTGTATTTTTGTCAATAAAAGGTTCTCAGAGCTAATTTTTCAAATTTGTGTTCATTTCGCGATGCTTGACATTATTAGGGTCATAGAAATCGTAATTTGCGAATTCCGGAAAAAAGTGCATTTTGAAACCATGGGCTATAGTCCAGCAGAATTAAGCAAAAATGCCTCGGATTCCATATTTCTGTATTTTTGTCAATAAAAGGTTCTCAGAGCTAATTTTTCAAATTTGTGTTCATTTCGCGATGCTTGACATTATTAGGGTCATAGAAATCGTAATTTGCGAATTCCGGAAAAAAGTACATTTTGAAACCATGGGCTATAGTCCAGCAGAATTAAGCAAAAATGCCTCGGATTCCATATTTCTGTATTTTATTCAATAAAAGGTTCTCAGAGCTAAATTTTCAAATTTGTGTTTAGTTAGGGATGCTTATGACTGTCAATATCATAGAAATCGTAATTTGCGAATTCCGGAAAAAAAGTGCATTTTGAAACCATGGGCTATAGTCCAGCAGAATTAAGCAAAAATGCCTCGGATTCCATATTTCTGTATTTTTGTCAATAAAAGGTTCTCAGAGCTAATTTTTCAAATTTGTGTTCATTTCGCGATGCTTGACATTATTAGGGTCATAGAAATCGTAATGTGCGAATTCCGGAAAAAAGTGCATTTTGAAACCATGGGCTATAGTCCAGCAGAATTAAGCAAAAATGCCTCGGATTCCATATTTCTGTATTTTTGTCAATAAAAGGTTCTCAGAGCTAAATTTTCAAATTTGTGTTCATTTCGCGGTGCTCGCGACTGTCAGTATCATAGAAATCGTAATTTGCGAATTTCGGAAAAAAAGTACATTTTGAAACCATGGGCTATAGTCCAGCAGAATTAAGCAAAAATGCCTCGGATTCCATATTTCTGTATTTTTGTCAATAAAAGGTTCTCAGAGCTAAATTTTCAAATTTGTGTTCATTTCGCGGTGCTCGCGACTGTCAGTATCATAGAAATCGTAATTTGCGAATTTCGGAAAAAAAGTACATTTTGAAACCATGGGCTATAGTCCAGCAGAATTAAGCAAAAATGCCTCGGATTCCATATTTCTGTATTTTATTCAATAAAAGGTTCTCAGAGCTAAATTTTCAAATTTGTGTTCATTTCGCGGTGCTCGCGACTGTCAGTATCATAGAAATCGTAATTTGCGAATTTCGGAAAAAAAGTACATTTTGAAACCATGGGCTATAGTCCAGCAGAATTAAGCAAAAATGCCTCGGATTCCATATTTCTGTATTTTATTCAATAAAAGGTTCTCAGAGCTAAATTTTCAAATTTGTGTTCATTTCGCGGTGCTCGCGACTGTCAGTATCATAGAAATCGTAATTTGCGAATTTCGGAAAAAAGTACATTTTGAAACCATGGGCTATAGTCCAGCAGAATTAAGCAAAAATGCCTCGGATTCCATATTTCTGTATTTTATTCAATAAAAGGTTCTCAGAGCTAAATTTTCAAATTTGTGTTTAGTTAGGGATGCTTATGACTGTCAATATCATAGAAATCGTAATTTGCGAATTCCGGAAAAAAGTGCATTTTGAAACCATGGGCTATAGTCCAGCAGAATTAAGCAAAAATGCCTCGGATTCCATATTTCTGTATTTTTGTCAATAAAAGGTTCTCAGAGCTAATTTTTCAAATTTGTGTTCATTTCGCGATGCTTGACATTATTAGGGTCATAGAAATCGTAATTTGCGAATTCCGGAAAAAAGTGCATTTTGAAACCATGGGCTATAGTCCAGCAGAATTAAGCAAAAATGCCTCGGATTCCATATTTCTGTATTTTTGTCAATAAAAGGTTCTCAGAGCTAATTTTTCAAATTTGTGTTCATTTCGCGATGCTTGACATTATTAGGGTCATAGAAATCGTAATTTGCGAATTCCGGAAAAAAGTGCATTTTTAAACCATGGGCTATAGTCCAGCAGAATTAAGCAAAAATGCCTCGGATTCCATATTTCTGTATTTTTGTCAATAAAAGTTTCTCAGAGCTAAATTTTCAAATTTGTGTTTAGTTAGGGATGCTTATGACTGTCAATATCATAGAAATCGTAATTTGCGGATTCCGGAAAAAAGTGCATTTTGAAACCATGGGCTATAGTCCAGCAGAATTAAGCAAAAATGCCTCGGATTCCATATTTCTGTATTTTTGTCAATAAAAGGTTCTCAGAGCTAATTTTTCAAATTTGTGTTCAGTTCGCGATGCTTGACATTATCAGGGTGATAGAAATCGTAATTTGCGAATTCCGGAAAAAAGTGCATTTTGAAACCATGGGCTATAGTCCAGCAGAATTAAGCAAAAATGCCTCGGATTCCATATTTCTGTATTTTTGTCAATAAAAGGTTCTCAGAGCTAAATTTTCAAATTTGTGTTTAGTCAGGGATGCTTATGACTGTCAATATCATAGAAATCGTAATTTGCGAATTCCGGAAAAAAAGTGCATTTTGAAACCATGGGCTATAGTCCAGCAGAATTAAGCAAAAATGCCTCGGATTCCATATTTCTGTATTTTTGTCAATAAAAGGTTCTCAGAGCTAATTTTTCAAATTTGTGTTCATTTCTCGATGCTTGTGACTGTCAATATCATAGAAATCGTAATTTGCGAATTCCGGAAAAAAGTGCATTTTGAAACCATGGGCTATAGTCCAGCAGAATTAAGCAAAAATGCCTCGGATTCCATATTTCTGTATTTTTGTCAATAAAAGGTTCTCAGAGCTAATTTTTCAAATTTGTGTTCAGTTCGCGATGCTTGACATTATCAGGGTCATAGAAATCGTAATTTGCGAATTCCGGAAAAAAGTGCATTTTGAAACCATGGGCTATAGTCCAGCAGAATTAAGCAAAAATGCCTCGGATTCCATATTTCTGTATTTTTGTCAATAAAAGGTTCTCAGAGCTAAATTTTCAAATTTGTGTTCATTTCTCGATGCTTGTGACTGTCAATATCATAGAAATCGTAATTTGCGAATTTCGGAAAAAAGTGCATTTTGAAACCATGGGCTATAGTCCAGCAGAATTAAGCAAAAATGCCCGGATTCCATATTTCTGTATTTTTGTCAATAAAAGGTTCTCAGAGCTAAATTTTCAAATTTGTGTTTAGTCAGGGATGCTTATGACTGTCAATATCATAGAAATCGTAATTTGCGTATTCCGGAAAAAAGCAGAATTAAGCAAAAATGCCTCGGATTCCATATTTCTGTATTTTTGTCAATAAAAGGTTCTCAGAGCTAATTTTTCAAATTTGTGTTCAGTTCGCGATGCTTGACATTATCAGGGTCATAGAAATCGTAATTTGCGAATTCCGGAAAAAAGTGCATTTTGAAACCATGGGCTATAGTCCAGCAGAATTAAGCAAAAATGCCTCGGATTCCATATTTCTGTATTTTTGTCAATAAAAGGTTCTCAGAGCTAATTTTTCAAATTTGTGTTCAGTTCGCGATGCTTGACATTATCAGGGTGATAGAAATCGTAATTTGCGAATTCCGGAAAAAAGTGCATTTTGAAACCATGGGCTATAGTCCAGCAGAATTAAGCAAAAATGCCTCGGATTCCATATTTCTGTATTTTTGTCAATAAAAGGTTCTCAGAGCTAAATTTTCAAATTTGTGTTTAGTCAGGGATGCTTATGACTGTCAATATCATAGAAATCGTAATTTGCGAATTCCGGAAAAAAGTGCATTTTGAAACCATGGGCTATAGTCCAGCAGAATTAAGCAAAAATGCCTCGGATTCCATATTTCTGTATTTTTGTCAATAAAAGGTTCTCAGAGCTAATTTTTGAAAATTTGTGTTCAGTTCGCGATGCTTGACATTATCAGGGTCATAGAAATCGTAATTTGCGAATTCTGGAAAAAAGTGCATTTTGGAACCATGGGCTATAGTCCAGCAGAATTAAGCAAAAATGCCTCGGATTCCATATTTCTGTATTTTTGTCAATAAAAGGTTCTCAGAGCTAATTTTTGAAAATTTGTGTTCAGTTCGCGATGCTTGACATTATCAGGGTCATAGAAATCGTAATTTGCGAATTCTGGAAAAAAGTGCATTTTGGAACCATGGGCTATAGTCCAGCAGAATTAAGCAAAAATGCCTCGGATTCCATATTTCTGTATTTTTGTCAATAAAAGGTTCTCAGAGCTAAATTTTCAAATTTGTGTTTAGTCGGGGATGCTTATGACTGTCAATATCATAGAAATCGTAATTTGCGAATTCCGGAAAAAAGTGCATTTTGAAACCATGGGCTATAGTCCAGCAGAATTAAGCAAAAATGCCTCGGATTCCATATTTCTGTATTTTTGTCAATAAAAGGTTCTCAGAGCTAATTTTTGAAAATTTGTGTTCAGTTCGCGATGCTTGACATTATCAGGGTCATAGAAATCGTAATTTGCGAATTCTGGAAAAAAGTGCATTTTGGAACCATGGGCTATAGTCCAGCAGAATTAAGCAAAAATGCCTCGGATTCCATATTTCTGTATTTTTGTCAATAAAAGGTTCTCAGAGCTAAATTTTCAAATTTGTGTTTAGTCGGGGATGCTTATGACTGTCAATATCATAGAAATCGTAATTTGCGAATTCCGGAAAAAAGTGCATTTTGAAACCATGGGCTATAGTCCAGCAGAATTAAGCAAAAATGCCTCGGATTCCATATTTTTGTATTTTTGTCAATAAAAGGTTCTCAGAGCTAATTTTTGAAAATTTGTGTTCAGTTCGCGATGCTTGACATTATCAGGGTCATAGAAATCGTAATTTGCGAATTCTGGAAAAAAGTGCATTTTGGAACCATGGGCTATAGTCCAGCAGAATTAAGCAAAAATGCCTCGGATTCCATATTTCTGTATTTTTGTCAATAAAAGGTTCTCAGAGCTAAATTTTCAAATTTGTGTTTAGTCAGGGATGCTTATGACTGTCAATATCATAGAAATCGTAATTTGCGAATTCCGGAAAAAAGTGCATTTTGAAACCATGGGCTATAGTCCAGCAGAATTAAGCAAAAATGCCTCGGATTCCATATTTCTGTATTTTTGTCAATAAAAGGTTCTCAGACCTAATTTTTGAAAATTTGTGTTCAGTTCGCGATGCTTGACATTATCAGGGTCATAGAAATCGTAATTTGCGAATTCTGGAAAAAAGTGCATTTTGGAACCATGGGCTATAGTCCAGCAGAATTAAGCAAAAATGCCTCGGATTCCATATTTCTGTATTTTTGTCAATAAAAGGTTCTCAGAGCTAAATTTTCAAATTTGTGTTTAGTCAGGGATGCTTATGACTGTCAATATCATAGAAATCGTAATTTGCGAATTCCGGAAAAAAGTGCATTTTGAAACCATGGGCTAAAGTCCAGCAGAATTAAGCAAAAATGCCTCGGATTCCATATTTCTGTATTTTTGTCAATAAAAGGTTCTCAGAGCTAAATTTTCAAATTTGTGTTTAGTCAGGGATGCTTATGACTGTCAATATCATAGAAATCGTAATTTGCGAATTCCGGAAAAAAGTGCATTTTGAAACCATGGGCTATAGTCCAGCAGAATTAAGCAAAAATGCCTCGGATTCCATATTTCTGTATTTTTGTCAATAAAAGGTTCTCAGAGCTAAATTTTCAAATTTGTGTTTAGTCAGGGATGCTTATGACTGTCAATATCATAGAAATCGTAATTTGCGAATTCCGGAAAAAAGTGCATTTTGAAACCATGGGCTATAGTCCAGCAGAATTAAGCAAAAATGCCTCGGATTCCATATTTCTGTATTTTTGTCAATAAAAGGTTCTCAGAGCTAAATTTTCAAATTTGTGTTTAGTCGGGGATGCTTATGACTGTCAATATCATAGAAATCGTAATTTGCGAATTCCGGAAAAAAGTGCATTTTGAAACCATGGGCTATAGTCCAGCAGAATTAAGCAAAAATGCCTCGGATTCCATATTTCTGTATTTTTGTCAATAAAAGGTTCTCAGAGCTAATTTTTCAAATTTGTGTTCATTTCTCGATGCTTGTGACTGTCAATATCATAGAAATCGTAATTTGCGAATTTCGGAAAAAAGTGCATTTTGAAACCATGGGCTATAGTCCAGCAGAATTAAGCAAAAATGCCTCGGATTCCATATTTCTGTATTTTTGTCAATAAAAGGTTCTCAGAGCTAATTTTTCAAATTTGTGTTCAGTTCGCGATGCTTGACATTATCAGGGTCATAGAAATCGTAATTTGCGAATTCCGGAAAAAAGTGCATTTTGAAACCATGGGCTATAGTCCAGCAGAATTAAGCAAAAATGCCTCGGATTCCATATTTCTGTATTTTTGTCAATAAAAGGTTCTCCGAGCTAAATTTTCAAATTTGTGTTTAGTCAGGGATGCTTATGACTGTCAATATCATAGAAATCGTAATTTGCGAATTCCGGAAAAAAGTGCATTTTGAAACCATGGGCTATAGTCCAGCAGAATTAAGCAAAAATGCCTCGGATTCCATATTTCTGTATTTTTGTCAATAAAAGGTTCTCAGAGCTAATTTTTCAAATTTGTGTTCATTTCTCGATGCTTGTGACTGTCAATATCATAGAAATCGTAATTTGCGAATTCCGGAAAAAAGTGCATTTTGAAACCATGGGCTATAGTCCAGCAGAATTAAGCAAAAATGCCTCGGATTCCATATTTCTGTATTTTTGTCAATAAAAGGTTCTCAGAGCTAATTTTTCAAATTTGTGTTCAGTTCGCGATGCTTGACATTATCAGGGTCATAGAAATCGTAATTTGCGAGTTCCGGAAAAAAGTGCATTTTGAAACCATGGGCTATAGTCCAGCAGAATTAAGCAAAAATGCCTCGGATTCCATATTTCTGTATTTTTGTCAATAAAAGGTTCTCAGAGCTAATTTTTCAAATTTGTGTTCATTTCTCGATGCTTGTGACTGTCAATATCATAGAAATCGTAATTTGCGAATTCCGGAAAAAAGTGCATTTTGAAACCATGGGCTATAGTCCAGCAGAATTAAGCAAAAATGCCTCGGATTCCATATTTCTGTATTTTTGTCAATAAAAGGTTCTCAGAGCTAATTTTTCAAATTTGTGTTCATTTCTCGATGCTTGTGACTGTCAATATCATAGAAATCGTAATTTGCGAATTTCGGAAAAAAGTGCATTTTGAAACCATGGGCTATAGTCCAGCAGAATTAAGCAAAAATGCCTCGGATTCCATATTTCTGTATTTTTGTCAATAAAAGGTTCTCAGAGCTAAATTTTCAAATTTGTGTTTAGTTAGGGATGCTTATGACTGTCAATATCATAGAAATCGTAATTTGCGAATTCTGGAAAAAAGTGCATTTTGAAACCATGGGCTATAGTCCAGCAGAATTAAACAAAAATGCCTCGGATTCCATATTTCTGTATTTTTGTCAATAAAAGGTTCTCAGAGCTAAATTTTCAAATTTGTGTTTAGTTAGGGATGCTTATGACTGTCAATATCATAGAAATCGTAATTTGCGAATTCTGGAAAAAAGTGCATTTTGAAACCATGGGCTATAGTCCAGCAGAATTAAGCAAAAATGCCTCGGATTCCATATTTCTGTATTTTTGTCAATAAAAGGTTCTCAGAGCTAATTTTTGAAAATTTGTGTTCAGTTCGCGATGCTTGACATTATCAGGGTCATAGAAATCGTAATTTGCGAATTCCGGAAAAAAGTGCATTTTGAAACCATGGGCTATAGTCCAGCAGAATTAAGCAAAAATGCCTCGGATTCCATATTTCTGTATTTTTGTCAATAAAAGGTTCTCAGAGCTAAATTTTCAAAATTGTGTTCATTTCTCGATGCTTGTGACTGTCAATGTCATAGAAATCGTAATTTGCGAATTCCGGAAAAAAGTGCATTTTGAAACCATGGGCTATAGTCCAGCAGAATTAAGCAAAAATGCCTCGGATTCCATATTTCTGTATTTTTGTCAATAAAAGGTTCTCAGAGCTAAATTTTCAAATTTGTGTTTAGTTAGGGATGCTTATGACTGTCAATATCATAGAAATCGTAATTTGCGAATTCTGGAAAAAAGTGCATTTTGGAACCATGGGCTATAGTCCAGCAGAATTAAACAAAAATGCCTCGGATTCCATATTTCTGTATTTTTGTCAATAAAAGGTTCTCAGAGCTAAATTTTCAAATTTGTGTTAAGTTAGGGATGCTTATGACTGTCAATATCATAGAAATCGTAATTTGCGAATTCTGGAAAAAAGAGCATTTTGAAACCATGGGCTATAGTCCAGCAGAATTAAACAAAAATGCCTCGGATTCCATATTTCTGTATTTTTGTCAATAAAAGGTTCTCAGAGCTAAATTTTCAAATTTGTGTTTAGTTAGGGATGATTATGACTGTCAATATCATAGAAATCGTAATTTGCGAATTCTGGAAAAAAGTGCATTTTGAAACCATGGGCTATAGTCCAGCAGAATTAAGCAAAAATGCCTCGGATTCCATATTTCTGTATTTTTGTCAATAAAAGGTTCTCAGAGCTAATTTTTGAAAATTTGTGTTCAGTTCGCGATGCTTGACATTATCAGGGTCATAGAAATCGTAATTTGCGAATTCCGGAAAAAAGTGCATTTTGAAACCATGGGCTATAGTCCAGCAGAATTAAGCAAAAATGCCTCGGATTCCATATTTCTGTATTTTTGTCAATAAAAGGTTCTCAGAGCTAATTTTTCAAATTTGTGTTCAGTTCGCGATGCTTGACATTATCAGGGTCATAGAAATCGTAATTTGCGAATTCCGGAAAAAAGTGCATTTTGAAACCATGGGCTATAGTCCAGCAGAATTAAGCAAAAATGCCTCGGATTCCATATTTCTGTATTTTTGTCAATAAAAGGTTCTCAGAGCTAAATTTTCAAAATTGTGTTCATTTCTCGATGCTTGTGACTGTCAATGTCATAGAAATCGTAATTTGCGAATTCCGGAAAAAAGTGCATTTTGAAACCATGGGCTATAGTCCAGCAGAATTAAGCAAAAATGCCTCGGATTCCATATTTCTGTATTTTTGTCAATAAAAGATTCTCAGAGCTAAATATTCAAATTTGAGTTCAAATTTGTCTTCCGAGTTATTCTGTAGCTGCTGAGCTCTTCAATCTACTGTAGAGTGGAATCTGGCTTAACAATAGTACGAGATGATACCGAAAATTCCACGTGAAATAAAGCCGGAATATAGTTAACTATTTTAAGGTCTTTAAAAAGAAAATAATTCAATATCGACACATGGGTCCAGAAAGACCAACACTTGAGCATTTTGATAGATCGATTCTCTTAATGCATGTTCAAAGTCCTATTTTACGATACCCTTGGGATTGGATTCCAAAAAGCATTAAAAAAAAACATCCTTTTGCTTGCCCGGGACAATATCACACTCATGGCATCGCGGTCCCAGGTTGGTCATATATATCCCCGTCATGATCTATCGCATAGCCCCACTGGAATCTTGTTCAATACAAATTTATTAAACCCTAATCTGTTCACTCTATCTAATCGAATTTAATGGGATTGAGCCGCTCGCTACGCTGGACACACAAATATTCATAACTTATTTAAAAACTGCAATAGACCCCGCAAACAATTTAATTGCGAACTTTTAGTCCAACACGGCGTCCGGCGTCCGCAATTGCAGAAAATAAAATTTTAATTCAATTTAATTGCCACTCAGACTTTGGCGTGTGTGTACAACTCCCATCGGGCACTCCATGAGGGCGACAACAACGCCACCGCGTTGCTGGTCAAATTCAATTGTGAACCACCACAATGGACGGTTGTTTAAAATAGTTGCACGGTTTTTCCTATCCAATTCAATTAGGGTCGGCAATTTTTAGAGGAGCATGTTGGTAATTGTTTGTCCTAACACATGCAGGCGTTGGCGTCGCCGCTTTGGAGGTGTGAATGCAAGCCTGATTGGGAATGCTGCAGAAATTGCGAGGACAAATTCCAGCTTCAGGCTCGTGAGTCATCTCACAAGTTGGCGAGAACATTTGATTAATCTCTGGATGGGTGAAATTCGTTTCACCTTTGAAAGGGACTTGAAAAATTGGTATTCATTTGAATGCAATTAAAATGCAATTAAGCACGATTGGGGGTGGTGTCTTAGGTTCGTTTTCATTGCACGAAATTATCCAGAGGAATGCTTGAACGAAGGAAGGAATCTTCAGATGAAATAAAAGATTGACGTTCAAGTTTAATTTGAATTTGGATCTGTTGTAGGCGTCACCTCTTTCTTTTTACACTTCCTTATTATTTGCAGTAGTTAGATTGGGGCTGACAGATCTCAGGGTTGTGGTGATGTTTGGAAAATAAGGCACTAAATTGAAAATAAAATTGTATCCATTTTTTGTAAGGAGGACGGACGGCATGCTTGTGGTTAGTCTGCTGAGCTCGTCGGACATGGTAGTCTTTGTCCTCCTTTCCTTTTATCCCCTTCTTATCTGCAAAAAAAAAATCGTGCCAAAGAAGGGGAAGAGAGAGAGAGAAAAATAGAAGAAATGGAGAGAGTAGAAGCGGAAATCGGTGTTCAGGATTTCCTGCTGGGTGTGGATCTAAGCCAAAGAATTGGGGACCGCTCTGACCATACCAGCCTAAAACTTTCCTTATGCTGCACTAATAAAACTATTATAAAACTACCCTTATCCTGATCTACTCTTAATCCATCCTAGCTATTCACTACACTAACTAGCCTAGCAACAAACTTAAGCTAAGCCTTAACTTACTTAATCCTAGCTTAATTGAACCCCACCCTTCCACTCCGGACCCGTCATCCAGGCTCGCAACGTCGCTTGAATCAGCCATCTGATGAAAGATCTGACTAGGCCTTTTCTTTCACCCATCCTTGTCCTAATCGTTATCCTGTGAGAAAATAATACCCTAGGCCTTCCCATGGCTGCACACACACACTACCTCACCAAATGAAGCTCACTCGCTCATCATATTGCGATTCTGACGTCTGACAAAAAAAAACTTTGTGGATTAAGGCTTAAAAATCTTTTTATTGTATTTCTCGACAATGATTTAGGAATTCAAGAAAACTACATGAAAAGAAAAGTAACTATACGGAACCAAAACAAAATTTAGTCTCAGGAAATGGATTTAAAAATGCAAAACTTATATAAGCAAATAAATTAAAAGAAATAAAAAAAATAAAGTGACTCACCCTTTAAATCTGGATCCCTCGTTGCCTGTCGGTAGCATGATGCGGGAACGGCGCTCACTTTATCATTAATTGAAAAAAAAATCATTTAATTTAAACTTAAAATAAAAATATTTAACGCTATATAAAAAAAATATATTTAAGGGACTTAAGATAAAAAAAAAAAAAGTTTTCACAAAATGGACATTCAATAAAAAAAACATTTTCACAATCCACGATTTCCTCCACCGCCTAAGGAATTTTGTCTTCGGTCTTTGTCTCCTTTGTTCAATCCTTTGTTGTGTCTTTAATTTCCTTTATTGTGTCTTGTATGTGAAGTAGACTTGGTTTATTTTTTGACAATGTGTTAAAAATATCTGTTCTTAATTGACGCAGTCTCCTCTCAAACCAATTGTCGAAACTCCGATTGAGACACCTCCAAAACATGGTTTTTGAGCGCTTCAACAGCATGTTCTGGCGACGAAAATCGTTGACAACGCATTTTTTTCTTGATGTGCGGGAATAAAAAGAAGTCATTGGGTGCCAAGTCAGGGCTGTACGGCGGATGACTCATCAATTCGACGTTTTGGCCGGTCAAAAAGGCGCTGGTTTGAGCCGATGAGTGAGAGCTCGCATTGTCATGGTGTACAATGATTCGTCTTCTCTTGTTCGTTTTTCGAATTTCTCCGAAGACTTCAGGCAAACAAATTGTGGTTTACCACTCAGAATTGACCGTCCTACGTTGCTCAAGCGGAACAGTCGCCACATGACCAGTGTCGCCGAAGCAACAGGCGACCATTTGCTTCGAAGTGCTTCTTCCACGAACAACTTTTGTTGGATTTGGCTCGTCTTCGAAGACCCACACGGTCGATTGTTGTTTTGTTTCGGGCTCATACGCATAGATCCATGATTCGCCACTTGTGACAATCTTATAAACGTCTTTTGAAGCACCGAGATCGTATTTTTTTCACATTTTATTGCACCAATCGACACGAGCCTTTTTTTGAGCGATTGTCAAATTGTGAGGAATCCAACGAGAACAAACCTTTTTTTACGGCCAGGTGTTCATGCAATATCGAATGGATGCTGTTGGGAGGAATACCCAGGGATGCCTCTATCTCACGGTATGTCACATGACGATCTTGCATTGTCAGTTCACGCACGGCATCAATGTTCTCCGGCACAACGGCCGTTTTTGGATGACCTTCACGTAATTCGTCTCTGAGCGAGCGTCGGCCATGACTGAATTCATTAAACCAGTTTTTCACAGTAGTATAGGATGGTGCTTCATCGCCATACAAAGATTTAATCAAGTTCATCAATGCACTCTTGTCGTGATAATCCACATCGAAAGTTGTGAAAAATTATCGCACGAAAGTGTTCACGAGTTAATTCCAGTTTTTTTGCCGAGATGAATTTTTAAAGTCTCTGTAAATAAAATAATTCACGATCAAATGACAACACGTTCTGAGTGATGTTATGCTAAAAAATGTCAAACTTTCCAATGGAAATGTCAGATTGCACCTAACAACACTTAGTGTTGCCTAGACCAGAAATATAGTATATCTTGCAGACTACGTAACTGTCAATTTAAACAAATTTTGAAACGTCGCGCCTATTACTTCAACTTTCTCCTGACGATCTTCGATCACAAAAAAGTTGTCGATTCGACTGGATCTATTGATTTTCGGGAACATACTATACTAGGGTTTCTGGCTTAAACAGCCCAATGCGAATTAATTGCAGCTCGGTAGTTTCGCTGAACTAACTGCTGTAGGTTCTTAAGTTCGGACTTCAGCGTCCTAACTTCTGTGGGTAAGTGGAGCGTCTATACAGTAGTTTAAGTCTCGTCAGTAGCCTACTTTTTCGTTGGCGTTGCGGTATAAATATACATTGTCACTTAGTTTGTACTCCGGAATTGTTCTATCCATCATTCGTTTAAGGTCCGTCTTTTTGAGGTTATAGTCGGTCTCCTCATTCGACAGGTTTCTATAAGATGGTGGGTTGAGCAAGTTTGAGGAGAGTGCTCTAGTTAATGTTCGATTGAAGTTGCCTTTGTTGCTGTTGTTTATTGTAGCGAAAATATTTACATTATTGATACTTAAATACTTAGAGATTTGGTATATACTATACAATATATTACCAAATAGATTACAAAATTTATCAATAGATTTAGGGCGAAGGAAAAGCTACAGCAAAAAACCTTCATAAAAATTTAAAACAAAAGCTTGAAATAAGAAGGGAAGTGGTTTAATATACTACTGTGTCCAAAAAATAAAGTGACATTGTATTTATTTTGAAAATTCTTTACTTTTTCTTCCAAATCAATTTCATCCCCTTCAAAGTAATCCCCTCTTGATGCAATGCACTTATGCCAACGGATTTTCCAATCTTGAAACACTGGTTGTAGTCACTTTCCGGGATGGCCTTCATTTCCGTCTTCGCTGCGGCTTGAATCTCCTCTATCGTATCAAAACGGTGTCCCCGGAGCGGTCTTTTGAGCTTGTTGAACAGCCAGAGGTCGCACGGCGCCAGATCAGGTGAATACGGTGGTTGCGGAACGATATGGGTTGAGTTTTTGGCGAAATGATCACGAATTACGAGTGCGGTATGGGATGGTGCATTATTGTGGTGTAAAAACCAAGAATTGTCTTTCCACAATTCCGGGCTTTTTAGGCGGATAGCGTTACGCAAACGACGCATAACGTTCAAATAATATTTCTTGTTGACTGTTTGGCCGGTTGGAAGGAATTCATAAAGCACAACACCACGATAATCGAAGAAAACAGTCAACATGACCTTGATTTTTGAGCGACTTTGGCGCGGTTTTTCTGGTCTCGGCTCTCCTTTAGCACGATATTCGCTCGATTGATCGGTTGTTTCGGGGTCATAAGCATAGATCCAAGTCTCATCGCCAGTTATAATGCATTTCATGACATCCTGGTAGTCGGAAAGCATTGTTTCACACACTTCAACGCGACGCCTTTTTTCCAAAAAATTCAATGTTTTCGGTACCAGTCGAGATTTGACGCGCTTGAGGCCCAAAGCATCCTTCAAAATGGTACTGACTGAGCCTTTCGATAAGCCAACTTCATCAGCAAGGTCTCTAATCATTAATAGATGGTTTTCAACACCAAATCTTTGATTTGTTGGACGTGAGCTTCATCGGTTGAGGGTGATGGTCGCCCAGAACGCTCTTCGTCTTCGACACGTTCAAGGCCGGCTTGAAAATCACTATACCACTTGTAAACATTTTTTTTAGACAAAGCCTCATCATCAAAGGCTTTTTGCACCATCCTCAACGTATCCGCAGCAGAAAATTGATTCCGCAAACAAAATTTAATGCAAATTCGTTGCTCAATAAATTTCGACATCGCAAAAAACGAAAAACTCACTTTTAGCAACTCACAAAACGACGCGTATCTCAAACACTATGAATATATTTTGACATGAAATTCACATAGATGTCACTGACAGTACTACCAACCTAAAAAGAAAGAAAAATTTCCAAATCCTTCGACGCGCGCAGTTTAAATTCATATGTCACCTTATTTTTTGGATACAGTAGTATATAATTGTTTCATGTTTTTATATTTATTTGTATATAGAGCTCATAAATTATATAAACCGCACACACTCAAAAAAAAATGGTTTTGGATAGATAAATCAGAAACAAAAAAAAAAGGAAACCAAAATGGCTCTTTAAGCCTTTCTGAAATGAAACCAAAAGCCCACCCCGTAGAAAATGTTGGAATACAGGATTCGCGCATAATAAAAGACTTCTCATTTGAAAGTTCTTGAACTGGGCCTTATTTTCGGAATTCAAAAAAATTGACATATCTCCACATTTTTTTAGATGATTTAAATTTAAATAAACTGAGATAAGAAACTAAAGAAAAATGTAAAACAATAAATTTACAAAATATTTTTCATTTTTATTGCGTTACAAAAATTTTTTGTAAGGTTTTGCTTATCGGAAAAACAATCTGTACATATTTTTGATCGATTGATTTACAGTAACCATCGAATTTTTATTGAGTTCTTTCGCATCCAAAGTTGCTTTTGAAAACTTTCAAGAAAATTACTTACTCATTGTAAACAAAATGCGGTCTACGAGAACTTGTTATAAAGCTAAAAATAAAAGTTAGCCTTAGCCTCATAGCACGATTATAAAAAAATTTAAACAAATTTAAAAAAAATTCAAAGAGGTATAAGATCGATCCCGTCGCGGAAGACCAAAGAGACTGCCGGTATGTGATGAACGTGCGATTGTGAGGGAAGTTTGCAAAAATCCAGCAACAAGTGTTGTGGAGATTGCTGAAAACCTTGCCCGTAAGAAAGCGCGAGCACTGTTCCACGGACCCTCCATAGTCATAGGCTATATGGCAGAGCCCATTTTTTTTTTCCAACTGAGGTTGTTGTTGACCATACCAAGTACTGAAAGTTTTTCGGCTTCAGCAATGCGTGTCATTCATTAATAATGGTCGAGGGTTTTCGTTTCGCTTCAGTGACAGAAGACAGCATTGAGTTTAAGAGGCATTAAATTCCACTCTATTCGTAGAGCACCATGATAGTTTGCTGTTGATATCGGAATTTAATGTGTTAATCATACGCTGCCGTTCTATTTCTACGGCCAAAGTTGAGTGAATTTGGAAACGAATATGAAAAACTGAGCGAATCAGTGTATTAAATTAAATGTAGCAGAAAGAAGATCGTAAATGAAAATTAAAAGAGAGTCGGTGACAAAAGGAAGCCCTGGGGAACACCAGCATTTATACGGTGGATATTAGACTTGACACTGTTTGAATTGAACGGATTCGTCGATACAAAATGCACGCATTTTCGACAAAAGAGCTTGATGCCAAACTCTGTCAAATGCTTTAGAAATATCAAGCGCAACAATCTTGCTTTCACCAGAAGGATGTAAAGAGTGGTTCTACTTTTCAGTGAGACAAGTCATCAAATCACCAGTGGATCTTTTGCTACGAAAACCTTACTGCCGGTCATTGAGGAGTTTTCGTATTTCGAGATATTTCATAAGCATATGGTTAATCAGCGTTTCCATTCGCCATTTTAGGGACAGGTTGGACCTATGCTGTTTTCCAGAGTAGGAGTGATAAAAAAGCTTACGCAATTGTTTTGCCAACGTGGAGCAACATCTCTTCAAAATAATGCGGGGAATACCATCTGCATCAGTGGATTTCAAGATCTTTGAGTACTCTTGCTACTCTACGAGTGGGGAAATAGATCCTTCATGAAGCAGATTTTGTTATTTTTTAAATTTTTGCAAATTCATTGAAAATAAACCGCCTTTAAAAAATTAAACAAGCACTTTACTTGAAAACTGAAACCAGTTAAATTAATTTCTACTTTTATTGATCTTTAAACTACTTGAAAGATCTCCCAAAGTTTGTCGCAAAAGCTGTGTTAAGATGCGATCTTCCAGTACGTGTCTATAGTTATCCTTAATCATCATTTCGTGGATTTGAATAAGTTCTTCAACTACGCCAGGTGAGGAACATCCCTCAACCATCATCGGACTTTATGGGGCATTACAGCTTCTCGTAGGCTGCATCTTTTCTTTTGTAGATCGCTTAACGTAAGCTCAGTTTTCTGGCCGAAAGTTTTCGATATCGACTCGTCCCTGTATAAGGCTCTCGAACAGTCGGTGAGTATCCAATCCTGGTGCCTTTTTCTCCAATCTAGTCAATTGACTTTTAGCTTTTACAGTTTTCGTGTCGCTATTTGACCGTGAGGACCAGTGGTAGCAAAACGCTTTTCACTGTTAAACCAAAATATCGAAAAAAAAATTTTTTTACGCAAAAAACTCGAAGATTGAGCTATCACAGAAATTGAAACAAAACTAGTCGTCTTTCCTGATGACTTAGTAATTCCGATTTGAAAAAAAGTCTCTCAATGATACGCAATCTTTCGGAGTTAGAACTTTTAAAATCTGCAAACGAAAACAGACTGGCAGTCTTCTCTCCTCCTCTAAGACAGATCTGAAAGATTTTATGAGAAAGAACAACGTAGCAACTTGTCGACTGAAGCCACGTACTTTGACTCATGGAATCATCTGAACTCAAAACTTTAAAACAAATCCTATGAACTCGTTACTTTCGCATTCGAAGAGAAGTTGTGAAAAGAGCTCACTAATTTTTACTAATTTTATGCCCTTAGGATGCTTACTAGAACCCCACAAAAAATAACTTAGTGGAGAACATATCCGACGCAATCAATGCTACTTTGGTTTATTCTAGGATCACAGCACCTAACTTGGAAGGCAAAAATATAATAAACCGAGAAGACGGGGAAGACCGGGAAGCTTGATCTAACAACCTGGAAGTAGATTGATGAAAAGTGGAAAGCTCAGATTATCCAAGGATAACAAAATGCTCGAATAATATTACTCGACCCTTTGTCACAGCAATGTGAACGAATTCAGGCAATCAAATGAGTGTTTACAATTCCTACATTTTATTTACAATGGTTGCTTTAAGTTGGGTTACTATCCTAATGCATGGAAATCGGCCAAGGTAATACCAATTCGTAAGCCGGGTAAAAATGCTAGCATGCCTTGCAACTAACGACCAATAAGTTTACTCAGCTCACTAGGAAAAGGACTCGAAAAATTCATTAAATCTAGAATAACTGCACACCTTGACAATTATAATATTTTGCCACCTGAGCAATTTGGATTCAGACCCCAACACAATTCTGTTAACCAAGTCCATCGGATTGCTAAAACCATACAAACAAATCTTAGCTTCAGAAAGAGCATTGGTGTGATCTTTCTTGATGTGGAAAAAGCATTTGACACTGTATGGCACAACGGACTGCTGCATAAACTAAATACCCTCAACTCTCCAGGGAACCTTAACACAATCATAAAATCCTTTCTCGCCAATCGAGGTTTCAAAGTTTTTATAAATGGCTGGATATCTCCCTGTCTCTCTGTAACTGATGGAGTACCTCAAGGTGCAGTGCTTTCACCAGTTCTGTACAACATCTACACCTATGACTTCGCTCGCTAGAGTAATTGTGGAACTGCTATGTTTGCGGATGATACATGCTTTTTTTCAGCAGATGCAATTGCTTTTAATATCGAAAACAATTTGCAGTCTGCACTGACTATTATCAGCAGATACTTTAACGATTGGAAGATCAAAATAAATGCCTCAAAGACTCAGGCTGTCTTTTTCACAAAAAAAAAGAAAACCCTGTTTCTTACCAGGCAACGGAACTCATATTGAGTGGAAGTCAAGCGGCAAATACTTTGGCGTCCACCTTGATAAACGACTGACATTTGGTCTTCATGTTCAGGAAACAATCCAGAAAGTTAATCTCACAATAAAAACCTTGTATCCTTTTATAAGCCGGAAGTCTATATTGAGCAATGAAAATAAAATAATGATTTTTACAGCAATCTTTCAGGCTATACTTTTGTACGGTTCACCTGTATGGGGAAAATGTGCAAATTCCCACATCATAAGACTGCAGAGAGCTCAAAATAAAGTACTCAAAATTGTTATTATTGTTTTATTGTGGCCAAAGTAAGTACAATTTGATTTTTCTTACAAAATATAGTATGTTAGAGGATTTGGTTTACATACCTTACAACTAAAATATTTGTATAAAGCTTAAATATATAACACAGAATTATAGTTTTGAAGGAAAAGCCACTTGAAAAACCTCCATCACATTTAAGTTGCCCAGGGCAAGAGAGAAGAGGATTCAGATCAGTTGCTTAGATAAATACAACTTGATTCCAATCACAAAGTTGGTAAATAAATTAATAAATAAATATGAAAATAAATAAATAAATAAATTAATAAATATATAAATAAATAAATAAATAAACAAATAAATAAATATAAATTAATGAATAAAATAAATAAATAAATAAATAGATACATAAATTTATAAATAAACAAGTAAAGTAAATAAATAAATAGATAAATAAATAAATAAATTAAAAAGTGAACAAATAAATCAATATATAAATAAATAAATAGACAATATAGCGAAAAATTTATTAGGAATATATATATAGACTAGATGGTAAGATTTTTACAAAGCTAGATTTGAAATCAAGTCGTTATCAGCTGACAAACAAGAAATATTGTATTTAGCGGCGAGTTTTGCAATTCTCGCTTCCACAGTTTCAATTTGCGCCCGGTAGTGTAATTCATTTGTTGAGAAATGCCAAGGAAGGTTCAAGATCATTTTTAGTGTCTTGTTCTGCGCGACTTGTAATTTACGTATATGTGTCTTAGCACATTTGCTCCATACAGGGGATCCATAAAACATAATTACTTGATAAATTGCTTTGAAAATCAGTAATTTGTTCTCGTTGCAAAGCTTAGATTTTCTGTTGATAAAAGGATAAAGAGTCTTTATAGTGATGTTAACCTTGTTAACGACCTCTGAAAGTCTGTTGCTTGGAAGCAGACAAGCTTTTCTTTTACATGTAAAAAAGATAGCTTGGGTCTTAGAAGCATTGATTTTTATTTTCCAATTGTTATGATACGCTTGGACTGTATTTAAGGCAGATTGTAGGTTGGTTTCAATATTAAGACCAATTACATCTGACGAAAATACACAGGTATCATCTGCAAA